>LGRX02013998.1:0-35900 GCA_001247695.2 Cymbomonas tetramitiformis
TGCCACGATCCCGATCCAGCCCATGCCCCGATGGTTTAGCACAATTGCACCTGTCGTGGAATTGCACCGATGCCGGCGTTTACCTTAGCGTAGGGTGCGACAAACGCCGCGCCCCGTGCGCCACCGGGAGCCTGAACAACGCCCGCTGCAGTTTATTCACACTTAAAATGAACCAACATTATGTTCCCAGAAACTGCACGTACCGCGTTATTACCAGTTCGCGGTTGCTTTCCAACATTCACCAAGTCCGCGCGCACGTCCTCCATTTGATATGAACACCACCTTCACCCTTGGCTTTGCAGTCTATAAATTAAGCAGATACCTACCAACCATTGTGTGGATGAAAATATAACAGCAATTGTGCTTCTTCTAGTTCTCGGCGGAACGCTTCAGGAAGATCAAGTAGTAAGCCTCCACGGTGCCGTACTCAAAAGCGTCGGCCGCGGGTTTTCCTGGACGTGCGCCACAGTCGATATGTCATCAACCGTGCAAACTGCGAAACATTGCATCCCGTGCTTACCATGCCCGATTCGAATGGGTTTTTCTCGGTATCCGACAACACGAGGATCTCCCCCACACCTTCCACATGGAGGGAGTCCGCACCTCCGGGTTGACACCCCACAAACTCAATGACGGTAACCGGAGGGAAATCACCGGTCTCCCACTCTTCGCGCGACCACATGGGGTACGACACACCGCACACAATAACGTTTCCATGTCTCTCACCCTGCATGCGCCAATTGTGTATAATCCGGAATATCGTGCGTGCGCACTGTGGTCACACAGCACAAGGGCCAGGAACAACGCTTGCCGACATGGGAGGACCCCCTCGCCAGAACACACGGTGCCCACACGTTGTCCCAACATAAGCCGCACGGCGTTATCACTTGCGCTAAGCGGGACGTTCAACATGTACCACTCCGTGACAACTGGGCGGACGATCCCTGCATGTGCATCAACCCGACGGGCTACGTTTTGTCCCACTCGATGTTGGGTTGTACAACCACGTGTGTCCGTGAAACAGGAGTTTCATGAGGTTGTCCAGGGGGGGGGAAGCAGATACAGCAGGAAGCGGGAATGGCGGGTGCATAGCGTACCTTGTGGCCAACCGCAGCCGCCGCGTCTTCAGAAGCGGGGGTGGCAGAGGCGCCCCCTTCAGTTGCGGCTGCTGGTGCTGCGGGAGCATCCTGAGTGGGACGCGACAATCGGAATGTGTAGTTAGAACCTGCTCATCCGGCGTGACCGACCGTGCTTGACCGTGCGTCCGCCAACCGTGCGTAACCTCATGATGGAGGGTGAGTGTCATGGGACCCGGTGAACACAAAAATAAAACACTTCAAACAACCATTAGCTGCCCACTGGCGACAGTATGTCCCCAGCAAGCCTCCGGTTGGTATGAGATGCACCCTTAAAAAAGAAAACAGGGACAAGAGGCTTCCAAACCGCCGCATCGTTGCGCGACCGGCCCGTTGGCGATCAGCGCACGAGCTACACGGTTGAGCGGCATGGGACCCGATGATAAAAAACCCCCACTTCAAACAACCATAAGCTGCCCACTGGCGACAATATGTCCCCAGCAAGCCTCCGGTTGATGTGAGATGCACCCTTAAAAAAGAAAACAGGGACAAGAGGCTTGCAAACCGCCGCATCGTTGCGCGACCGGCCCGTTGGCGATCAGCGCACGAGCTACACGGTTGAGCGGCATGGGACCCGATGACAAAAAACCCCCACTTCAAACAACCATAAGCTGCCCACTGGCGACAATATGTCCCCAGCAAGCCTCCGGTTGATGTGAGATGCACCCTTAAAAAAGAAAACAGGGACACGAGGCTTGCAAACCGCCGCATCGTTGCGCGACCGGCCCGTTGGCGATCAGCGCACGAGCTACACGGTTGAGCGGCATGGGACCCGATGACAAAAAACCCCCACTTCAAACAACCATAAGTTGCCCACTGGCGACAATATGTCCCCAGCAAGCCTCCGGTTGATATGAGATGCACCCTTTAAAAAAGAAAACAGGGACAAGAGGCTTGCAAACCGCCGCATCGTTGCGCGACCGGCCCGTTGGCGATCAGCGCACGAGCTACACGGTTGAGCGGCATGGGACCCGATGATAAAAAACCCCCACTTCAAACAACCATAAGCTGCCCACTGGCGACAATATGTCCCCAGCAAGCCTCCGGTTGATATGAGATGCACCCTTAAAAAAGAAAACAGGGACAAGAGGCTTGCAAACCGCCGCATCGTTGCGCGACCGGCCCGTTGGCGATCAGCGCACGAGCTACACGGTTGAGCGGCATGGGACCCGATGATAAAAAACCCCCACTTCAAACAACCATAAGCTGCCCACTGGCGACAATATGTCCCCAGCAAGCTCCGGTTGATGTGAGATGCACCCTTAAAAAAGAAAACAGGGACACGAGGCTTGCAAACCGCCGCATCGTTGCGCGACCGGCCCGTTGGCGATCAGCGCACGAGCTACACGGTTGAGCGGCATGGGACCCGATGACAAAAAACCCCCACTTCAAACAACCATAAGCTGCCCACTGGCGACAATATGTCCCCAGCAAGCCTCCGGTTGATGTGAGATGCACCCTCAAAAAAGAAAACAGGGACAAGAGGCTTGCAAACCGCCGCATCGTTGCGCGACCGGCCCGTTGGCGATCAGCGCACGAGCTACACGGTTGAGCGGCATGGGACCCGATGATAAAAAACCCCCACTTCAAACAACTATAAGCTGCCCACTGGCGACAATATGTCCCCAGCAAGCCTCCGGTTGATGTGAGATGCACCCTTAAAAAAGAAAACAGGGACACGAGGCTTGCAAACCGCCGCATCGTTGCGCGACCGGCCCGTTGGCGATCAGCGCACGAGCTACACGGTTGAGCGGCATGGGACCCGATGATAAAAAACCCCCACTTCAAACAACCATAAGCAACCCACTGGCGACAATATGTCCCCAGCAAGCTGCCGGTTGATATGAGATGCACCCTTAAAAAAGAAAACAGGGTCAAGAGGCTTGCAAACCGCCGCATCGTTGCGCGACCGGCCCGTTGGCGATCAGCGCACGAGCTACACGGTTGAGCGGCATGGGACCCGATGACAAAAAACCCCCACTTCAAACAACCATAAGCTGCCCACTGGCGACAATATGTCCCCAGCAAGCTGCCGGTTGATATGAGATGCACACTTTTTTAAAAAAAGTTGAGTTCAAACAAGTTGAGTTAGTGTTGAAACCTGTTACTAGCTTAAAACCTATAAGAGTGTACTGAGGCGCTCTACTTTGGTAGTGTGCTAACTTTGGTACAGTTGGTACTATGTACTAACTCAGCTGTTAGTGTTGAATACTGTTTAAAGTTAGCTTAATCAGGTTCTCGTCTTTATTTGTCTTGCCCCTATGCTCACTTCATCTTCTTTTATCTATGCCACAAGAAACAACCAAATCAAACCGGAAATTCAGTAGCCAATATTGTAGAGCGAAAAACTGAGTAACTCTCAAAAGGGACCATGATGGTTTGGCGTTCTACCTTTGAGCTAGTGCCACCAAATTTTGTACCCAAAATGTTAAGGGCTTACCCAAGAGCGACAAAGCAAATAAGGTTTCACAAGACTCTAGGTGGGCTAGTTTTCACAGCTTTGACTTGAAAGTGGCTACTTTTTGGCAAGCGGATTGCTAAGTTCCTAGTAAGCACAAGACTACCAGGTCATCTAGTTAGCACTAAGATGTACAAGATGCAGTTAAACACTAGTGCTTTCTATGCCTCAAGTCCGGTCCTATCAAAGTAGGAAGCGCACCTCTATTGTGTGGCATCTCGGACTTTCACCGAGAACCTCCAAACCGTTTGGTTTGGCGCTCTAAAAGTTGAGCTAATGCCACTAGAAACTATCAAACTGAAAAAACTGTAGCCTACATACGTCGTAGGGTGGCGAAGTGAGAACCCATTTTTTCGATAAATCACTCAAAACATACCAATGAAGTCCCTACATGTGTTAGTTTTTCGCGAGGAAAACGTCGGTCAAGTCAAAAAGGTCGTGTGACGAGCGGATTTTCCGCTAGCGAAAGGTCTGAAAAACAGTGATTGTACAAGAGGGAAAATGTAGGTTTATGGAAGGTGAGGGGACGTGCATGAGACGAGGCGCACCTCTATTGTGTGGCATCTCGGACTTTCACCGAGAACCTCCAAACCGATTGGTTTGGCGCTCTAAATGTTGAGCTAATGCCACTAGAAACTATCAAACTGGAAAAAAACTGTAGCCTACATCGTAGGGTTGCGAAGCAAGATCCCATTTTCCCGATAAATCACTCAAAACATACGAATGAAGTCCCTACATGTGTCAGTTTTTCGCGACGAAAACGCAGGTCAAGTTAAAAAAGTCGTGCGATGAGTACTTTTCCCGCTAGCGAAGGGTCTGAAAAACAGTGTATCTTCAAGAGGAAGATGGGAAGATGGTGAAAGAGAGTCTATTGTGTGGCATCTCGGACTTTCACCGAGAACCTCCAAACCGATTGGTTTGGCGCTCTAAAAGTTGAGCTAATGCCACTAGAAACTATCAAACTGAAAAAACTGTAGCCTACATCGTAGGGTTGCGAAGTGAGAACCCATTTTCCCGATAAATTACTCAAACCATACGAATCAAGTGGCTACATGTGTTAGTTTTTCGCGACGAAAACGCCGGTCAAGTCAAAAAGGTCGTTTGGTGAACAGTTTTTCCGCTAGCCAAGGGTCTGCAGATCTGTGAAATTCTCAACGAAGAGCAGAAACCTCAAGTGCACACGCCAGTAACAAGGGACATACGGAAAATATTCATTAAGGAACACAACGGTACGACTACGAGGGTTGGTCAGTCGAATAAGTGGGCGTCGGTTGTCGAAGAAACCTGAAAAGTCGTCGTGGTGGAAGTTTGAGGTGAGGAAAACTACGGTCGGGTGAGGTTCTTTCAAATTCTCGTGACACAAGTCGTCGCGAGGGTGTTGACTACATGTACGTGTACAGCAGGGGGAGATCCAGGCGGACATTTTCTTGTGTATAATTGCTTCCAGTCCCCCAACACCCAAATTATATTTTCTTCAGTCACCAGAGCACGGTTTTGGTCTAATATATAACTAATACCTTGTTCTAGTGCCATCCAGGAGACCCTCATCACGCACGGTGGCTGCGCTGGGTAGAGCCTATTAACACTTTTCAAATGCATCGGCGAAACAGGCGTGTGTTCTGGCTCCAATATAATTCCCAGCAGCGTGATTATACCGCGATTAACAGATGCAGCCTTCCGTTAACACTCCTGAACTGCCCCATTAACACTCCCTCGCCAACGGTTAACACTTTCTTTCACTTTTCCGCCTATAATATAGCCCATTATGAAATTTTTCGCGTATTAACACTTGATTAACACCCAGTTTCCACATCAACACTATTTAACACTCGATTAACATTTTTTAACACATCATTAACAGTTTTTAACACAAATCCTTCTTAGTGTGATACCCGCTCCAAGATGTTCACGTTCCTACATCGAAAGAGCAGGCAGCTGAGTTACAGGAGGAGTGACTCGGAAATGTCAACGGTCCAAGAACACTTACCGCAGGCCCCTGGGGTGTAGCAGCAGCTCCACCACCCTGCCCGCCGGGGCGCACTGCAGGAGGCTGTGTGAGGCACGCTCCAGACCGTGAGGTGGTGTGATGCGGCGGTATGAGGCGCAATTTAGACCGTGAGGCGGCGTGGGGCACTTTTTAGACAAGTATGTGCATAAGGTACAAATATCCGGCGCGATTATGCACTAGACACATATTCCCCCCAAAAAAACGAACATACCCGCTCCAAGATGTTCACGTTCCTAGAGCGAAAGAGCAGGCAGCTGAGTTACGGGAGGAGTGACACGGAGATGTCAACGGTCCAAGAACACTTACCGCAGGGCCCTGGGGTGCAGCAGCAGCACGATGCATGATGCTGCCGCCGACGCTCCTGGAGGGCATCACCGTCCGCGCAGAAGCACCCACCTGCGACACCGTCGAATATTAACAAACTGGCCAATACGCATTTTCCCTATAAACAATACACGCATGTCGAACACCTAGATAGAGGTAACCCACCTGCCCTTCAGGGACTCGCATGACCACCCCAAGCAACGCTGCGCCACGCGACGCGGACTGCACGCCTCCCACAGGTCCATCCTGCGAGCAATCGCCAACGTAAACACATGCATGCCTATGAACCTAATCAAGGAAAACACCACTGCTGACTAAATAGCAAGCTAACAGCCGGTAGGGCTACGAGTGTAATCTGTTCCAAACCTGCAAGGTCCTTTGCCTCTTCGAGGAAGGACCGCTATCTCCCGTTTTCTCCATTGCAGCTTGCTGTTTTTTTTTTTTTACTCTCTTGCGAGAGTCAACCGCTCGTTTTTCAAATTGTAAAGAACTTCAAGACAAACACGACTTGGTTTGGCGCAACAGGCGGGATATCTCGCCTTGCATATCATCATCGTGCGCAATCGATCGCAAGCGCCATCGACTCGTCGTGATGACGGCCATGGCCATGCATGCGATTTCGATATCTTATTATCTTAGTTTATATTCATGCACTCATCACCTGCTTGCCATGGAATTTCTATCATTTATACCGCGACTGTATGCCTTCCCCCATGTTCTCGCAATTTATACACATCGATTAGCCTTTCTTTAAATTTATACAAGCGTTTAGGCTCTCGATCTCAGATTCTCGCCTGTCTCCGCGGCTTTTAGGGGCTTTTAGGGGCGTATTTAGGACACCAAATCCCAATTACCCAGCTTTAGGGGGCATTTTGGCACTTTAGGACCATTCTCGATTTTTTAGTAAAACTTAGTGAATTTTAGTTAGAATCCTTGTTCAAGTGTATGTACCTACGCATCAGGTACATGCCGGGTACGCATGTACGCAGGTCAGGTACATATGTACCTACTGATATTAACATGGCTGGTGCATATGTACGCCGCATGTACATTTGACTGAGGTACATGCCGAGTGCGCATGTACGCAGGCCAGGTACATATGTACTTATTGATATTAACATGACTAGTGCACATGTACCCCGCATGTACCTTTGGCTGAGGTACATGTCGGGTACGCATGTACGCAGGTCAGGTACATATGTACTTATTGATATTAACATGCATGGTGCACGTGTGCCCCGCATGTACCTTTGACTGAGGTACATGTCGGGTACGCATGTACGCAGGTCAGGTACATGTGTACCGGGCATGCACTAGTTAATGCATTTGTATGCGTATTCATTGGGTACATATGTACCCAGCATGCACTACAAGGGGAAACATGGTGGGTGAACATGCACCAGGCATGCACTTCAGCACAGCAGCAAGGTAAAGTAAGGTCAGTTTATTTATACAGTTATTTACAATGTTGCTATCTATTTTCTAGTTCCCCTTCGCCCCTTCGCTCTTTTCGCCGGCGGCTCCTCTGCCGGCTTCTCCGCCGGCTTTTACACGGCCCTCTTGCCCTTCAGATTGGGGGAGACGGCGGGAGCACCGCCAAGTACAAGATGCGGCACATCGACCTGGACCCCACCCCATGGTTGGGATGTCAATACACAGAGTATGAGCGCGCTCTACTCGAAGGTTGCCCTCCTCGATGCCGCAAGTTCAATCGAGTGCAAGTGGGTACGATGAAGTTCCGGACCGCATCCATGGACAAACAGTTCAAGACAGTGCAATGTTACTTCCGATCTTTACGTCGATAGGGTGAGAGCTTCCGAGGATTGATAGCGGGAGGGGGAAGTTCTAGACCCCCCCTCCCCCCCTAGAACTTGCATTTTGCCTTTGGGGGGTTAGCACCCCCCCCTAGGAGTTGCTTTTTGCCGTTGGGGGGTCAGCACCCCCTCCCCCCCTAGAACTTGTATTCTGGGCCGCTGGAGGGCAGCATCCCCCGTCGCTCACCCTAGAATTTGTTTTTTACACTATTTATTGGTACAGATGCACACGCGCACATGGTAATAACACAATTTGTTCATGGGATATATGGGATATTGATATTTAAGGGCTGCACCGAATAATTCGTGAAAAAAAACAAGTAAAAATGTAGAAAAGTAGATAATTATGCTCGGATATTCAAGTCGCAAGTCCACCACCGCCTGAAACCGCTATTTCCATGCCAGATTTACGAACAGAGTTAGGGTTCCAGGAGCTGATTCAGATGCCTGCTACTATTTTCAAATTTGAGCCACCTGCACAACCTACACCTTGCATACACTTCTATAACATCAAAAGCAATATGTTTACCACTTTACGGTATAAAAGGCAAACGAACAGGTATAAAAGTGTGAAGGTCTATAACTCTGTATCATTACAATTTACATTGTACAGATCTTGGCGTTATCGTTACCGCATAATTCACGCTGAACCCGACCCCTAGATTTTCGCCCTAGATTCGCCAACCCCCCCTAGGACTTGCATTTTACCCTCTGGGGTGTGAGCCCCCCCCCTAGATGACGGTCCTCCGGGGTACGAACCCCCCCCTAGAAAGTCAGTAACCTCACCTCTCTCCCCGCTATCAATCTCGGAAGCTCAGGACGAAAGGTCGCGAGCAACATGTAGAACAAACAGCATCACAATCATGTACCACCAGTACCCGTACACCCTCGGTACACACACACCTAACATGTGAACGTGTGGCTGGGTACATGTGTACCCGCCATGTCTTCATGATGGGTACGTCCCGGGTACACATGTACCAGTGTGCAGTAGTGTGCGGGCCGAACATGCACGATCCGAGAGGTGCGAGACTGATTTGATATCGATGTGATGGTGCATACGTGCTTGATGTCGGGAGGGGGGGGGATGCATATATATTCCAAGGGCCAGTATCGCCTAAAATTTAAGGGATCGATATTTCCCGACTTCTCAACAATTCGAATCGATTGATACTGATAGTTTACAAAGCCCAGTGACTCGCGGATTGATAGTGATAGTAGAATGCTATGGAATCGACTGATGCCGATTTTCACGAATGTTACGTATCGATTGATAGTGATAGTGAAAGTTTCACCATTGACTGATAGTGATAGTGCGATTACTTAACCAATAATCAACGATAGTTCAATCATACCGATAGTGCTGATAGTGGCTTACGCAGTGAGTGCTACCCACACACGCAGGATATCAACTTCGATGAAGGATATCAACTACTCAGAACTACGTGTTTGAAATTAGCTGTGATTTATTGAAAAAGTGAGGCAATGGTTACCTAAAATATCGGCAACAATCTTTCCGGTCTCCGATTGTTCCTTGACATCTCCGGTACCCTGTACCTTGACGACCGGCCGAAAGGACGATATTTTTCCAAGTTTTCCTGAGCCTGGAGTTTCGGACTCTACACTTCCACTACTATCTTATGGACGCTTCTGTCCCCTGCGTGGGTTCGTCTTGTGTGTAGGCATGATCGATGCCGGGCTTTGTGCCGTGACGATTGTTTTATGGTCTCAAGACTGTCTAAGGTTTGTGACGGGAAGCCTCGCGTCGTCGCGTGACGGCGGCCTAGGTAATAATAGTTGTAAAATGGCCTTGCTGTCGAACGATAGTGGTGACACGGGAATTCGAAATCGATACCTCGAAATCCGCCGACCAATCGACTGATGACATAGTCGTGTACGTTCAATTCGACTGATAATGATAGTTCGCATATTCGAGTCGACTGATAGTGATATGTGGCAGGCGACGAATCGACTGATAGTGATATTTCGCGATAGCTAAATTCGCGGGATCCACTGATAGTGATAGTAGCGATACTAACGATATGTCGCGAAGTCGGTACTATCGATACTGGCCCTTGATATATTCCAGGTTCGGCCGGGTGGATGACATCTATCGAGTGGAGCTTGGAGGAAGACCGTACGTGTTTGTCAAGGTTTCGTGGCTCAAGAAGCCAACTAAAGCTTTAACGGCCGCTTTGAGTGCGAGGCATTCCATCATAGGAGCGGATAGTGTTTCAAAGTGTTTCTACGTCTTAGACCCAGAAAATCCGGCCATTGCATTCGATCGAAAAGAACCGTTTATTCTTGTCGAGGAGATTGCTTCTCAAGTGGTGATTCGAAAGCATCCTTGCATGGAAACCTCGGTGGTCTCGGATGCGCTAGCCGACTTCTTTGTGTTTTTGTTATGGTGAACTGTTAAATTCACACATGGTACATTGTCGGTACACGTGCACGCCATATATAACACGCGTGGGGTAACTATGTACCCAAGTCGTACTAAGGGGGTGCGTTCACATGTACCCAGCATGCACTAGTCTGCCATTTGGTACATGTCTGGTACATGTGTACGAGGAGCCATGTACCCAGCATGCACTCAGCATGTACTGTATGGTGCACGGTGGGTGCATGTGTACGAGGAACCATGTACCCGGCGTGTACCTACATGTACCCGCCCGGTACATGCTGGGTGCATGTGTACGTACTCGATTGCGTAAACATGCACCCCGCATGCACCGATTTCGTACATGTGTACCCGTCGACGGGGTACACGTAGGTGCACGTAGATAGGTACACGCCAGTTCTGTTTTTCGGATGTCCATTTCTGAAGGAGTAACTTAATAGTTTACATCCAAACTTGTCAAGGATGTCTTAGGCATTCATGGCCTTGACATATATGCGAAAATATTGCACTTTTTTACAACTCGGATTTTCACTGAGTTTTGGGCCCCAAGTTGGGAGTGGGTAGGTACATATATGTACGTTGTCCAAGTGCATGCCGGGTACATGCCAGGTACATGTCGGGTACATGTGTCCTAAATTTGTAGGGGATATATATATATATTCCGCATACGACCCATATTCACGGAGTTTGTCTAATGTGTTCGCGTCTCTGATTGGCGGTTACGCGCGATCGGTCAAAATAATCTCGTGTAAGCCACCTGCGATCGGTCGCACTGAGAACTTTTGCGTGAAAGTCCTAATTAGATATTACGCACGCGACCCGTAATCGTAGAATATATGTAATGTGTTCGTGTCTCTGATTGGCGATTGCGCTCGATCGTTCGGGATAAATCTCTGGTAGGACACATGAGATATCTTGAGAGTGGTCGCTGCGTAAAAATCCACAATTGAATAGTACGCGCACAGCCTATCTCCATGGAATCTATCTACTGTGAGCGCGTCTCTGATTGGCGTCCACGCGCGATCTGTCGGGAAATTCACAGTCATGGTACCTAAAATCGGCGAACGTAGTTTCTCAAAAAAGTTCGGCGTCATGAAATTTGAGATACAGGTTTGGCAGTGTGGTGCCATCCAGGTTCTGCACATTATTTGAATCGTTCGGACATTTCGCATGACATCGCCGGTTATTCATCGCCTACACATGCGATTGCGACAGAGTTCGTCGATCGCGACACGTCAGATCTGCGAGAAACGAAACTACGTAGTCGTGTAAACAGTAGGTATATACTGCACTGTACTATGCGTGATGTACCGTAATCAGCCCACATTCTCAGTGGAGCACACGTAATGTAATATCGTACTTACGATCGGTGCGTGGCGTGTGGATCGCATGTTAGTCGTGGCTGTGTACATGTATGTAATCAGCCTGCCGTGCCATGTCCAGACTTACAGCACGAAATCGAGAGGAATATACGCACAAATCAATACTAGGCCTGTCGATCTCAACTTGGATATATGATCGTTTGATCATCGTCTTGTTACATTCGTTATCACAATAATATGTACAGTGTGAGTGTTACGTCCCGTCACGATAATCGTGATCATCGTTATGCACCAGCGCCAGCATGGCGCTGGCGTCGCGATGGCATCTTCAATGCCTCCGCCATGGGAAACCGAATTGGACGAACGGCGAGACGTGATGAATTATCAGTCCAATGTGGCGCGCTCAGATGCTCACATTTCGGGCGTGAACATGCTGAGCATCGCGCCTGCCATGCCATAACGTGGGGTTGGCGTCGCGGCATATAGACGCGAATGCAGTAGCCAGTAATCTCGTTTGGCGACTATCGTGCGATCAGACGACTAACGTCTTGATGGTCACCCTTCATGATCCAAGCTTTGCTGCTGCTGGATCATTTTCATCTCCGTTCAATTTCCTCATATACATCGCAAATGAATTAAAAAGCGAACGCATGGAGATGACCCCTTAAATGACTCATTCTTCATAACACGTACAACGAACGGAGCGTGAAAACGAAACGTGTCTTAATCACATAAAGGTCAGTGGTTGACCTTACTGTGCAATATACAACTATTCGTGTCCTCCTAAATGATGATATCGAAGAAGAATGTATCGAATGTCAGCGCACCGTACACTGCGCAAGATGCTCTTTGACCGTGCACACAAAACTCGATTGATGACCCTGGGTTTTCCCAGGTCATTCACCTGTGTTGCGGATGAAGGTTCTGAGTTGGCGCATGCGATGTACCTTAAATATATGTTTACGATTATCATGATTCCCAAAAAAATATGCATTAGATTATGATGAGTTGAACTGCGATGGTGTCCATATAACCAATTTTGATTCGCAGACTCAGCGACTCATAAACACAGGAAACACAATGAAATGAGTAGACTACGTGGCTATAAATATGTAGATGCGGTAAGAAATGCATTGTGTGGCGTGGGTGTTATACATCGGTGAAAATTTGAAAGCATCCTAATCGCTGGCAACCTTTTGTAATATCCATCACCCTTGTATCATTTCCGCGATTGGCGCATCTCCTTCAATCTGGCAGGGGTAAGCAAATTCTCATCGTAGTTAAAGTCGTGTAAACAAGAAGTGCAGTGCATGTGATTGCAGCCTTGAGATCGCTGAATCAATATGCTGCAAACGGGGCAGGCGGCCAGGTCCCCGCTGCAGGCCCATTTCCAAAAGTCCGAGTTGTGCCCGTCAGTGTCATTCAGGCGATCGAGATGCTGTCTTCTATGAGCGCCGACGTATCTCTCAAAAGTGGCTTCGGTTGCATGAAGCTTTACCGAACTCCATCCCATTAACTGCTTACATTTGCTGCCGGGACAACGGACGGCTACTTGATCACATTTCTCAATGCAGTGTGACAGGTACCTGATGACACCAGCAACGTGTCCTCCAACATTGTCACCTTCACCTTCTTAGAGTTGGGCAATGAATCATAGCACGGGCCTTTCAAGCAATGGATGACCCCATCATACCCCTTTTGTGCAACGCTCTTCTATTCGGTGAAAGCATACGCTCAGCTTTGCACAACATATTACATATGCCCCATATGCCCCATGCTTCGTACTCCTCTGATTTCTCCGAGATGAAACGTGCAAAGGCCAGAACATGTGCCCAGTTTGTGGGAGCGGGAGCTGGGCCATGCAGATTGCCTCGGCAAAAAGCATGGAAGCGTATAACGCAACGCGGCGGCATGGAAGCGTGTAACACAGCGCGGCGCCCGCTATACCCATTCCCCACCAACAGCAATGCGAAAGCTTCGGCCATCGCAAAAATCACTACAAAATGGTGACACGGCGCCCGAGAACATGGAGCAACTAGAAGCGTGGATGGAGGGGGGAAGGAGTGCCACGCACTGTTGGAGACATGCGACACAGAAGGTTTCTCCACAGCATTCGCGCATGACCTGCAGGGGTCCTGATTGGCTCTGCTCCTCGCGGCAAATCAGGCAGCGTATGTCGACTTGAATACGGCCGACCGCACTGATTGCGCCCTGGCCGTGCTCATCAGCCACAGCATAGCGGTACTCGAGCGTCATCTCAGAAGGAAGAGAGTCGAGAAGAGACCGCGGCAAGAAAGAGTCGGAGAGCGGCAAGAAAGTGCCTCTCTGCGAGCTGCTGCTTCGAGTTGAGAGTGCATTCCACTTGGTTGCATCATTGATAGAATGCCGTGATGCCATTCTTACGAACCACATGTACTCTAGGCCAGCTGGCGGTGATGGCACTCGGAGCTCAGTGTCCCAGCCTTCCCAGGCGCACTCCACAGCGGCGGGGCAGCGCGGCTTCAATGGCCTTGGGGAGACCTCCTTGTCGAACTCGATCCGCTCGGATTCTACTTCCCCAAATTGATTAGACCCGATGTAGTAGTAGTGTGCACCCTGAGAGGGGGAAATGTGAGGGGTGGGGTGTGAGTTAGTTTGTCTCGCCATAGGTCCCTCCTGAACGCACACGCGTCGCGCTGGGACCAACCTTGGCGCCCCGCTTGAAGATGATGAGGAACTGCAGCACCAAGGCGAGCGATGCCACAAGGCTGTGGCGGGATGCAACGAACATAGGGGGACATAGGGGGGTGGAGCAGGGCCGGAAGGGCCGTGAGGGGCAAACCGGAGCGTCATCTATGTCATCTGCAAATAGCTCGAGAAAGGTGCCGGTTGCTCCTTTGATGGGCGCGGTATCTTTGTACCATTGATGGGCAGTGGCCCCTGTCACCGTCACATTCACCTGCCAAGTCGATGCAGCCATATCCAGCCCCCGCATCAGTAAAACCTCCAAAACTCTGTCAGATGCCTATGTCCTATACCCTCTCCACGCCTAAAATGAATCTGTCCGTCAGGACGCAGCGCATCACGAGGAATCCTTCGGTCACGGCACAACGCATCACCAGGAATCCTTCGGTCACGGCGCAGCGCATCACGAGGAATCCTTCGGTCACGGCCTTCGTTGATCACTAATCCTTCGGTCACGGCGCAGCGCATCACATCCTTCGTCACGGCACAGCGCATCACGAGGAATCCTTCGGTCACGGCGCAGCGCATCACAGGAATTCTGCCACGGCAGCGCATCACGAGGAATCCTTCGTCACGGCGCAGCGCATCACGAGGAATCCTCTGGTCACGACGCAGCGCGCATCATGAGAATCCTTCGCGCTCGCTGCTTAGCGCGCATCACGAGGAATCCGTCACGCGAGCGCATCACGAGGAATCCTTCGTCACGGCGCAGCGCATCACGAGGAATCCCGGGCATGGCGCAGCGCATCACGGGGAATCCTGCGGTCACGGCGCAGCATCACGAGGTCAATCATCTCTCGTCACGGCGCAGCGCATCACGAGGAATCCTTGTGTCACGGCGCAGCGCATCACGAGGAATCCTTCGGTCACGGCGCAGCGCATCACGAAGAATCCTTCGGTCACAACGCAGCGCATCATGAGGAATCCTTCGGTCGCGGCTTAGCGCATCACGAGGAATCCTTCGGTCACGACGCAGCGCATGACGGGGAATCTTTCCGTCAGGGCGCAGGAGACTGCTATATGACACACCTATTTCAACGATGCGCACTCCAACAGGCTTACATGTCAACCTCAGCAGTGGTATGCTCAAAATCCCAACGGTCGCAAGCGGCGCACTGCAGTGCCCTCTCTTGCCCACCCCTCAGCATTCTAGCGCCACGCACCTTCACGTTAGAAATGCCATCCCACTTCTCTGAGCGCAAAAGACTCCTGTTACTACACGCACTTCCATCAAGATGAAGGCTCTGCTTCGCTGCAGTTGCTCTAGTTCCAGCATCTCCTCCGCGGGGGGCATCGCCAGCACACTCCGCTCCTACGCGGGGGGCATCGCCATCGCCAGCACACTCCGCTCCTCCGCGGGGGGCATCGCCAGCACACTCCGCTCCTCCGCGGGGGGCATCGCCAGCACACTCCGCTCCACCGCGGGGAGCATCGCCAGCACACTCTGCTCCTCCGCAGGGGGCATCGCCAGCACACTCTGCTCCTCCGCGGGGAGCATCGCCAGCACACTCTGCTCCTCCGCGGGGGGCATCGCCAACACACTCTGCTCCTTCTGTGCGGCTGCTGACAGCGCGATTCGCTGGAAGAGGCAACCCGCGAAGAGCAAAGCTGACAGGACTCTTCAGGGTTATGAAGGAAACTTCTTCCAAGAATTCCTGGCCCATGCCAGCCATTTTCTGCAGTGTTTTACTCGGGCGCTCACTCCGCGAGCAAAAAGCTGGCACATCAATAGCTTGCTGTTGCTCCTCCTCCTCCTCCTCCTCCTCGTCGTCGTCCTCCTCCTGTGGCTGCTGCGGCTGCTGCTGTGGCTGTGGCTGCTGCGGATTGTGGCCGCCTTCAGGAATGGACTCCTCTTCAAAGTGAATGGTAGGTGGCTCCTGCACAGGTACCCCACGTGGCCCCATGTTCAGATGCGCACCCTTATCCAAAGGTCGAGGAGGCGCAACAACTGATCAACGATGAGTGCCGAGCTGCCCAAGATTGCATCCTGATTGGCTGGGGAAGCGCAATGATGCTGATCGTAACCCAGCTGGAGGGCCTTCCAGAAGACCCTCCCCCTGCCTCTATCTGTCTGCCTGCCTGTCTCGTGGCCGCAGCAGTGCTAACGCCTCGACTATCTTGAAATCGCGTCTAGACATGCACACTTGCTTAGACCGGAGTTCGCATCGAGTGGGGCATCATCACCTCGAGGATCCGCAGCGCTGCCTCGGCGGTGGTGGCCACGACCTCGCCGCAGTGAGATACCTCGCATGTGTACACACCCACGGTATCATTTTGAACACTGGCTACCGACAGTGTAGTCTTGGTCTCGCCCGATATGGCCACACCATTTCGGTACCACTGACAATGGAGAAGCTCTCGTAAGCACGCAGAGCATTTAGGGTTTCTCAGATGCACCTCTGCATTCGAAAAGAACACACCGCTCCCCCCTCCCCAGCCTCAGATGTCCAGCTCTGCGGTATCATGAATATACCCCCTAACCCCCCATTCCCGAATGATGTACAGCTGTGCATTAACATGACCGTACCCCCTCCCCCGCCCCCAATCCCGCCTGAATGAATTCAAGTTCCTTGCTGTTGTAAGTACGAGTGCTAGGCGCAATGCACGGTGCACCACCCGGACACTCGGGGCAATGTCTGAGCAGAGAGAAAACACACCGAGTTGCGCTGGGCAAGTGTCGAACACGCTCATGCTTCGCGGCTGCTGGGCGATGATGCGATCGATCCAGTCTTCCGCGATGATCCGCGGCACGTCCAGTATGTGCAGCTCGGCGCGCTGTTCAAGTCAAGAGGCGCACATGGGTTAGCAGTGGGCACACATTGAGAAATGCGGGGCGCACCCGAGGGGCTGCGCGGCTCACAGGCAGCTCGTCACAGCGAGATGTCGGCATGTCGGCATGAAACGTGCCAACTGGCAGACGAGAGTCAAGCCAGGAAACGTGCACAAGATCAAAATATCAGAGTTTAAGTGCGGACGTGCGTTCTGTGCGCGCATGCACGCACTGAACGGCGCGAGGTTCGCCGACAAAAGCCAGCCCATCATCATCCCAGTGGATGTGAGAAGAATTCAAGAACTTTACAGCTGTACATCAGACAGATAGAATCTACCCGTGCCAAGATACCACCGACACACACCTCTAAACAAATGAAAAGCAGCATGGATGGATGGATGTATGTATGTACCGATCACTGCCAAACACGCGAGATTACGCAACTTCGCGCAACTCCGCGTCGGGTATCGGAGTGAGCGATTCTTGCCGGCATGCCCCCCGGTGGCTTCGATGAATGGATGGAACCCGTTGGTCGATGATTGGAAACCAGCGGACAGACAATGGAAGATGCACGAAAGCATACACATGCGCGCGCGCGCAGACACACACACACATTTTTGAAATCAAAGTTCTCTCTGTATGGTTTGATATCCGTCATCAGAGGAAGTCCCTACTCACCGACACACGCACTTACACATCGGTGGCATAGTTTCAGTGCGCGGACAGAGCAGCGACAGACTCACTGGGGCGTTCGTGCTCGTTCTCCACTGACCCAAAGTGTGTGCTGAAACCTTTGATCCCAGGTGTGGGTACATAATGCAGCCAACATTCTGAGGCTATCTTTTGCCAAAGAAATCGGTCCAAGGATAATCACACACAAACAAATACATCCAGTTGCTGCTTTGTGTTCTGTTGCCCCACGGGGGATATATATTGATATATACTTCTCTTTAAGGTGGCGCAAATTCAAAGCCCAAATTACAGAGCCGATGATCACCCGCGTGCGGATGTTTATATTTAATCAGAAGAGACTGGCCGCGCCACTTTCTCTTTCTCCGTCGGAGCAAGTGTAATGTGGACGGTAAGCTCCAATCAGGGATGGCAGGACGAAAGACAGCGACAAGATAAATCATGAAGCACACCATGACTCGAGACGCAGGGGACATTCTGAAGATCATGCACGCGTACGGATGTAATCAAGGCCATTCGTTCGTTTTATCGAACAAGATCAGGCAATTCGGTTCAGGTGCCGAGGGCCCTTCCAACCTCTGCCTTTGAACGCCTCACACACCACTATCAAAGGGTTGGGATGCCTCATCCTCGACTATCAGAGTGATCGGGGTGCCTCACCCTCGACTATCAGAGTGGTCGGAGTGGTCGGGGTGCCTCACCCTCGACTATCAGAGTGGTCGGGGTGCCTCACACACCACTATCAAAGTGGTCGGGGTGCCTTACACACCACTATCAGAGTGGTCGGGGTGCCTCACCCTCGAGGTGTAGGACTTCGTACTCCCGGGAGGGGTGACGTCACATTCCACAGTAAAAAGTTGTTGCGCAGTCGAGCTGCTAGCATTCTGCTTCCCAAGTAAAAACGGCTCAGTCGCTAGGCGGCTCTTGAAGACCTTTATCTCGTCTGCTGTGAGCGTCAGACAAAGCTTGTTCTTCCCCACAAGAAGCTCGCGAACTAATCCTGTCGGACTTGGATAGAGCAGAAACCACTGGTAGTCGAAGCTGTCGTTCAGGACATATCGTCTGCACGTCCGGGGATGTAAGGTTAGTCAGAGCCAGAAACAAAACGGTTTCCTTGGGGTTGGTTGGTACGCCCCCTTTTTTATCAGTGCTTTTGAAGAAAGCAGACCGCACGGGACATCAGGTACCATGCGAACGTGGATAGTCTGTATCTGCAAGTAGGCTGAACAGGGCTCAACAGGAATGGACCATCAGAGCTACAATGTTTTCAGTGCTGATAGCAGAACGACAAGCGCGTTTAATAGGCGCACCTGTCAGATGATATCTGCACCATGAAATATGCATCCGCATGATCGCAACGTACCTGCGCGAAAAGTTTTGAGGGACATAAACTGTTAATGTGGACCTCCTACTAGGTTTACTAAAAATGCCCGATAAAAAAAGAGAACTGAGAAAAAAGATGAGACGAAATCAACAACGCATATAATCTGGTTCAGCGAGTGTGAGTTGACAGCAAGTCTGTCAGGGCTCAGGGCTCTCCTTATTGAGGGCTTACCGTGGAGTCATAGGGTCCTAACAATCTAATTGCGTCCGTCCGCTGGGTCGCATTGCAACACCTTGACTTAGCCAACTTGTCGAAAAAATTCAACATGCTTTCCGCTGTCAACTGCAGGTGTGAAACCGAGGAAAGATGCAGAAACCGCTACGAGTACATGTGTTTTCCTTTTAGACTGTCCCGCCGCTCGAAGCACGTTTAACAAACGCTAGTGCTAAGCAGTACAAACTGGCACTAAGCGTTACATTAACTGCATCAGCAATCAGATTGTATGGCACCTTCGTGTTATGGGAAGACATCTAGAACGAGAAGCGCAGCGCTTCACTAAGTTTATGTTCAGTTTCGAGTTTGGGTGCGGGACCATCGGCAATGACCATGTGATGGCCCATGGTGTGCATGCCACGTGCTGGGACCAGCGCGGGCGACAGCGACAACCGATCGGATGGGACATGATACGAGGAAGCAGCAGGGGATTTGTTTTTCATTTTAAAAAAAATCCTTTTCTGAAAGGAAGGGGATATAGCACATCTCTTTTTTCTCTAATAGGTAGCAGAGATTTTACATTTTTTGAAATAACATATGGTGTTTCGGAACCCCCCCCCCCAGATTGGACTTGGCGGCGGCGCGGAAGGTGGGGGGTACTCTTGTCCCCAGAGTTTCTCCGAGCTCCGACCGCGAGGGTCGACGTTACAGTTGATCGAAGAGACTCGGAGAAACTTATGGACCCCACAGAGTTACGAAACCCTAAACGTCTATTTTCGTCCATAAGCTCTTGGGACAAGAGTAGGGGGTTGAGGCGCGCGTGGGGCGCAAAGGGGGACTTGGGACTTGGCGACCGAGCAAGCCCCCCCCCCAAACCTGGGGACTGCAGCTGAGCCACCGCCCATACGACATAATCTGAATTTTGTCTATAAATTTGGGTATAAAATGTGATCGTGAAACTGCGAAAATTTTCAAGAAAATCCTTGTGGGTGAGTTGGATATCGCGTCCACCTGCTCACCGCGCAGCGCGCACGCGAGATCCCCGGATCGAAACCGTATAAACGGTTATATGGACGATAACGTGATAGTTCGGTCGCTTTTTATGCAACGGAGCCGATAACGAATCGGGGAACGGTTCAGAAATGGTCCATGATGGAAAATCGAAAATCTTAGTCGTTCGATTTTTTTGATTTTCCCGTTCTGGTTTTCTTCGTTGTGTACGCGTTCATTCCTTTTTCGCAAAACTTACGGGGACTGCTCACAACTTGTTTGACCGGTGTATATTACATAAAAAATATGATACTAAGCATGCGCATACATTGAATAGTGATCCTGAGACTGTTAGTGCCAAGTAGATATCAACAATTTGACGAGGATCCGCTAACGCATTCTCTACATTCTGAGAATCCCCGCAAGAGGACTACTTGCGCCCGGTTGCGGGGTACGTGTTTTCTAGCAAAAGCGGATTCGTAAAAAGATTCGCAACCATAACTTTCGCCTCGCTAACAACATTACCAAAGTAGGTACAATTTTGGAATGCTGAGACTCTTGCGCATCGAACGCCATCATCCGATATACCCCACGAGCGAGCGGGGTATAGCGGATGCTCGATTGAGCGTTCGGAGGGTTGAGCTGGGTCCGCAGGTCGTGCTGTTTAAAGGCTTTAAACGCGCGTTTAAACGTATTTTGGACCTCGCCGTTTAAACGTCAAATAAACGTTCACTGTTAAGTGCGTAAGGCTAGAGAAGCACTATCTAGCATATGTATTGAGGTGTTTGAGGCTACATAAGGTAGGTGTGCATGAATAATTGATAAGGTGCGTTCGCATGTTGACTATGATAAGCAAACCTCACTTTATAATAGGCAATATATGTAATGCTACAAAGCTACAACGCTACAGGTGTCGCACAAACTCACAAACTCACAAACAAACAAAGGCAGGAACAACGAACCAGGAAGGCTAGATTTTCAATGTCAGAATTAAATTCAATAATCCATTAATGCAAGGGGCCATTCACCCATATCGACATATGCCTTGTAAGCGTGTATGTCAGACTGCCATACTTCCACTTTTTGTGGGTACTGTCGTGCAACCAGGGAAACATTATGTCCCTTCACATATCAGAGCGCATATCTGGTGGACTGGTGGACTGGTGGACTGCATGATTGCTAAAAAGTCCGAAACGCATGATCTGCTATATGTTATGCGTCTTAAGCCTCAAAGTAAAGCACCGGGCCTCCGTACGTACATCACCCCTAGCTTAAGCTTGGTGTGAAAAGGTGTGGAAGAACCCCGTTGTAACGGAAGAACCCGGAAATCGTCTCCCTAGTGGTGATATCAGAGGTGAGTGGAGTGACAATCGACTGCGTGTCGGCTGTCGATGTTGGGTCTCGGGTGTCACAGAGTCGCGCCAGACGCGATATCCCCGACCACACCGATTAAACGCGCATTTAATCCTTAACACTGTAGCGAAAATCGGACGATTCGTTTAAACGTATTTCAGACCTCGACGTTCAAACGCGTCACGCGTTTACGCGGACCCAGGAGTTGAGCGAGCCAAAACACACGCATTTATTCCAAGAATCGGGTCAAATGTTGTTAGTAAACAACAGGTGAACAACACACACCCACAAATATGCTTCCTTAGACGCATACTAATAGGTCTGGAAAGACCCCGAGCGCAAAAAATGATTTTTGCGGCCATGAAAATTAATACCCTGACGCCGAAACCCTGAATTTTCGATCCTGCGGCACCGTTGCATCTGAGTGTCACAAAATTTCATATGTCCGTTTGTATGCTGTCGCCGCTGTTCAGGCTGTATTTTGTGAATATGTATATGGCAATCTCTAAAACTAGCCGCTTAAAATGGCGGGTGGGGGGAGGACTTAAGACCTTGTGTGAGCGCCAAAATTCCGGGGGTGACTTGCTACCTTGCTCGGATTTCGAAGGTGTGTGTGTGTGGGGGGGGACTTGGGACTTGGTGGCGTTCCGGAGGGTCTAGGAGGGTGTGACTTGGGACTTGGTCTAAAATTGGAAAGTTCCGAAACACCACATGTCATTTCAAAAAATCTCTGCTATTATAGAGTGTGCAGTGTTGAATTTCAAAAACAAATTGCCCCGAAATCGTTTGGGGGTTTTGACCAGAACGCTTTCAACAAAGCCTTGGTACCAATGGATGACCACACTCAAGTAGGGCATTCACTTCACTGTCTAGGTACTGTTTCACACTGTTACTGCGGCGTCCACCAGGCATGTGGTTATTCACATGAGCATTGGAATCCACTGCTGCCTCATATGTGGGCCGGACTGCTTCTTCGGCGGGTTGCATGTTGGGAATGTGCAGAGGGAAGCCAAGCGGGTCGGGTTGCACGGACCCTATTGGCCACACATGCCGATACATAAAATATCTTCACTGCCCGAGCGGTCCTTGATATCACTTTAATCGATTTCGCTCTTGCAACCCCAACTTTCATCACTATCAATTGCTATGCAATGAAATAGCGCATGCGCATCACAGAACCATTCACCACAAAAGTCCTTACCGAAGCGCCCAACCCCTGCGACTTTGATCACTAGCTGATGGCAATTGGAGCGCGGAGGAGCATACGGAGCTCCCAGATTGATACAGCTGAGGTGATACAAAACCTGATCCCTATAACTTTGACTGGCCGCTAGAAAGTGGGAAATGGAGTGAGGATGGTGGTCCAGAGCTCCCGAAGGGATAAATCATCGGTGGTGCCGCATCAGCTCTTTCAATCGCGTGCAGCAATGGCGACACGATGTTCCAAGAGGTTTCAAGCTCATCATCCCCGACAAATCTCTGCCATAACCCCCTCCCGCCCACCTCCAGCACATATCTCAGCAAGCAGCATCCCAGCTCCGTGTGTAAACCCCCCTAGCAACCCTGCCTAATACCAAAGCTCACGCGTCCCGATCCAATCCATTTTTTCAACAGTCAAAGGGCTCCTCAGCCCCTCCCTGTTTGAATCCCTCTACCGCCTAAGGTGTAAATTGGGGATTCGGGCCATGTGCGCATGTGACACATCCCAATCCTGCTACAGGCGCATGTGACACATCCCAATCCTGCTATAGGCGCACGTGACACATCCGAATACTGCCACAAGCGCATGTGGCACATGCCAATACGGCAATGCGCGCATGTGACACATCCCAATACTGCAATGCGTGCATGTGACACATCCCAGTACTGCAATGTGAGCATGTGACACATCCCAATACTGCCCAATACTGCCATACTGCCATGAGCATGCGGCACATCCCTACAACAAATGAACGAGTGGATGTGCATCGAAAATAATCGAAAATATCTCCCGGGTATGGATCTGTTGTAAATCGCTTTCCCCGCCTCTCTTCACAAAGTAGAATACAAACTCCCAAAGGACGACAGCACATATACGACAGTACATATACGACAGCACATATACGCATCATTCGACATCACCAATCCTCTTGAGAAAGTTGTTGGCATACACCGTAAGCATTCAGCAATCTGATTCTGACCAATCCGAGAGTCCTAACATCTGACACCTTGACCCATGCCGCGGCGTGAAACTAATGCTATCGACGCACGCCAAATCTTGGATGTAAATACCCAACCTGACGATCCTCATCTCTTCGGACAACATAACGAGTGGTCCACAGGAGCAAGCACCTGCTGGTCGCCCCGGAACACATCGAGGAGCAGCTGCTCATAGGCATCCGGCAATCGGACGTCTGGGTATTTCACCTGCGCATCGTCGTACCCCCAACACCGGCACCCACGCGCGCCCCTCCCTCCCTCTTCTCCTTTCATCTCATTGTGTCCCGACCCTTGGCCCCCACCCCTGTAAGGTACCTAATCATCCCAACCATCTCATATTTGCCGATCCACCCACCCCCAACTCCCCTCATCACATCGCCTCCCCCCGTGGACCCCCTCTGCTGCCCACATAACCCGGGGCCCAATCACGTTGTATTTAATCCTTGCAAGTTGATTCGGGGCACCCCCGTCCTAAGCCCCCGTCATCTTGGGCCATGTATGCTTTACGGTCATCGGCGCCATGCCTACAAACTCCCAATGTTCCCGCACAGATCGCCATGACAGGTGGCGCCATGGCGTGACACATTCCTGTCACGCAACTGACGAGAAAAGACGTGTCGGAAGCACTCATGTTGACGACTTGATACCCTCGTCTTGCGGTTAGCGAACGCCTTCAGATACAACTTCATCGTGAGGGTGTCGCCCAATCGGCATTTGGCTATTCGCTCGGCGCCTGGGTGCGGACCTTGTAATCCAGGCTGATCGCAGTGCGCACAAGGCTTCTGTCATCAGGCTGCTGACTAAGCCCGGGCAGCTTTGTGTTCAAGTTCAACAGCACCGCCTCATCTGGTTGCACCCTAATCACCAGCTCCTCCCCAGCCGACCCTGCTCCCCCCAACACCCTTTCAACGAACGCTTGTGTTGATCTCTGGCAAAGCTCCGTTGGGAACGTCCTGCTATCATTATCAGTAAATGGGGGCATGGCATATCTCAATTCGCACAGTTCTACAACTTTCATCGCGTGGCTGAGCTGGCTAGACCCTGCGTCTCGAGCGGCCCGCCTTCTCAGCGATCCCCAGCATAGCTCGATTGCAAGAGGGCCAATTCCAAGAGGCCAAGCCCGACTAGAAACTCCTATATACGCATGGAAACAACCTTCTGGGCTGGACAACATAAGGGCCTCGGCCCTTGGTGAAGCACCCGACCTGGATATAGCGCGGCGCGCTTCTCGCTTGTGGCGTGAGTACCGCCCCGATACTTCATGCGGACCTCCACTTTCTGCTCGTCCAAGGCCTTACCTGTACTCGCCACCCATGCACATCCCTGCTGCAAGTTCTACGTCTCCATCGCGCGCACTAACTGGAATTGCGTACGCTGCTCCATGTGGTCTCTGGAGCACTCTTCGCATGGGACGCTTCTGGCTAAACATTGGCTACAATCGCATAAGCTATATAAAATTGGTGATAAGGGTGTGGCCAAGGAGTATGCGAGGACAGGGTGAAAACCTGCCACAAAGGCGCGTGTCCTAGTGCTGTCTCGAAGCATGCATTCAACCTTGAGTTGACATTTTCAAACCCATGGAAGCCCAAAGCCCACGAGGTTGCTTCCTAATGGCTGAAAGGTTGCAAACACTGCCATATCGCGCGCATGCTTAGACGTGACTGGGCTTCTAACACCATGGACCTGCCACAAAGCCCACACTACGCGTTGTGACTAGGCTATTCTATGACGCTAACACAACGTAAACAGACGCCCCATCTTCTTCTTGCACCTGATCTTGAACCCTAGCGCTGCCATATCCTTCACCAGCACGTTCACATGTGCTTGGACTACTCTAAAGCCACGAAGCTACCACGAAGCCGCCACGAAGCACGCCGCACACGGCGCGCAATGCATGTGGCTTTTGCCGTTATTAGAGCCCTGCTGAGGCATCAACCCTTAGTGCAAATCGAATGGCAGATGGTCGCTCACGAGCTTGCCATGGATCCAGTGGTTCATGACCCTCCATACTCTGATAAGTCGGCATCGCATGCGCCACCTATAAGAAAGGCCGATGGCGCACCAGCTGTGATGATGAAAGGAACCCCCTTCCACCGGGGCGTATTTACGTGCAGCACGAAGCGCGCATACGTGGCCATCTTGGAACCAGCTGGCACCGTAGGGTCCTCCAAGTACCCCTGAGAATCCGAACTCTCCCGTTATACCCCCAACCATTACCAGGAGTCCTCTAGATCCCCAAAGTTGCCCCCCCCTACCTGACATCACCAAGGATCATCTAGATATCTCCGTACATGGCGCTCCCCCCTCCCCGCCCTCAACCAATGGTCTAGAAATCCCTGCGCTAGGCTCTCGCGCCCCTCGTCGCTTACCAAGAGTCCTCTAGGCATCCTTGTGCCCGGCTCCCCACAACTACTCTTGCAGGCAAGAGTTCAGATGAGCCGCGCTTTGCGCAAGCCGTGAACTGATTCGAGGGTCACGTTACATCAACGGTTGATGCACTCATCTGTACTGCTGACCTCCGGGTCTGCTGAAAATCTAAAACGTTACAAAACCCTAAGTGTTTCCGGCTCTACTTTGGTCCGGAGTCTCTGCAAAGGAGAGTACCCCGCACTGGGGTCCCCCCTATCCCCAATGGTCCTCTATATATCCTTGCGCCGGGCTCTTCCCTCCTATTTCCTTTACCAAGGGTCGTTGAGGTACCCCTAAGCCGAGCACCCCCCCACCCCTTACATAACCAAGGGTCCTCTAGATATCCCTGCGCCGAGATTCCCTCAACCCCTTCATAACCAAGGGTCCTCAATATATCTCCATTACCACAGGTCCTCTATATATCCCTGCGCCGGCCTCTCCCCTCCCTCTAATACCATGGTCCTCCTACACTCCCTCCTTGTCTTGTTTTCCATTATGGTTAAATTGGAGCCTGCGGAATTTTAGAGGTTTCTGTGCCGGTAGATCGATCAGAGTTTCCTGAGCCGTTAGATCAAATCACCAGCTGAGTTAGATCTAAAGGCTTTACACACGACCGTATTTAGGAGTTCCGCCCGTGGGAATCCGCAGCTCTGTTCTTTTGCCTTTGCAAAAGAACTTCAAAAGAAATTTCCTCGCGGAGAAATTCTTAGTGCGGCACACTGCAAATTTTTACCCCACATTTTAACGTTACTGTGAAAGTCTAAACCCTTGACGACTTACGACAATGAGTCAAGATGGTGAGCCAAGCGCGTCGGAGAACAATTCTGGCGCGGCTATACAACTGGCGGCGAAGTCCGGGATGGAAGTCCTGTTGGAGCAACAGGGCGTAATGATGAAGCTCATGATGAAGCAGATGGAGACTCTCGCAGTGAGAGTTGAAGTCGCGGAGGAGGCGGCAGTGAAAGCCGCTTCGCAGGTTGGTGGATCCGCTCAGAGCGGAGACGCGGAGTTGGAGGCATTGAAAAAACTCCCGTATGTCCCACACGTTGAAGGGAATCCGTTCCCTGCGAGACCTGCGACACTGGAGACCGATATGCCGCAGATGTACGACCTGTACAACGACAAGACCAACGACGCCCTCTCCAAACGCACCAACTCGTCCATGCGTTACGAGCAGTTGGTGCTTGCCCCTGCGCTTTCGTACATGCACGATGCGATTGCGTTTTCCGAGGTGACCTTGGACTGGTGTCAAGATGAAAAAGATCCCCCAACGGTGGAGGAATTGAGTGAGCGTGTTTTCGCAGCGCACAACACCTTTAAGGGCGTTTTTTCGCTCCTGAACAATCGCTACACCATGTTGCAGCTCAGAGCGAGCATGGAGTCTGACGCAACATCGCACGGCGGAGCTGAGGCGTTGCGGGCGAAGTTGGCTTTCATCGAGGAGAAGGTGTACGCAGGCAGCGACGGGTTGGTGAGCGACTCAGTGCTCACGAAGTGGTTGAAGGAGTTTGACACCACGAAGGCGAAGGCCGTGATGAACACGCACGCCAAGGCCAGCGCCAAAGTTTCGACTTTTCGTGACCGTCAAGGAGGTAAAGGCAAAGGCGCAGCGGGCGGTGGCGCTGGAAAAGGTGAAGGTGGCCGCGGCAGCGGCAAGGGAGGTAAAGGGTCAGGGCTTGGGCGAGGCGCCCAAGCCCAGACCTAACTTTCCGATCACGGAAAGGTTGGATGCCTTCCGCCCCTCGGGGCATCCAACGGAAAGAGCCCACCCTGCAGGAAAGGGTGCGGAGCAGAAGGGGGGCATGGCGCACAGCTGGCGCGAATTCCGAGGTCATGCAGTGGATCAGCAAAGGGGCAAGGATGCGCTGGGTCGACAAGGCGCCTTTGCCTTTCGATCACGGAGTGTCTTTGGGCGACGCCACCCCTCCGCAGCTGAAGTGGATGGCCGCAGAGACCGAGCGGTGTCTCAGGACGGGCGCATGGGTACGAGCGAGGAGGAGACGACATGTATCCCGAGTGTTCCTGGTGCCGAAGCCGGGGACGAACAAGTGGCGTCTAGTGATGGACTTCCGCTTGTTGAACTCGCATTGCGTCAAGTCCCGCTGCAAGATGGAGACGCTCAAGAAGCTGCGACGGCTCGCCAAGCCGAACGACTGGTGCTTCAGCTTCGACCTCCAGGACGGATACCACGTTGTGGGGATCGACCACGCCTTCCAGGAGTACATGCAGTTCGACGTGCGGGGGGAATTATTCCAGTGCGGCGCCCTTCCCTTCGGCTGGAACGACTCGCCACGAATATTCGTCAAGGTCATGAAGGTGCTCGTGGAGTGCCTGCGTTCTCCGAGATCCGCGGAGGATCGGCGGGAAGTGCGGAAGCTGCAAAGCGGAAGCAAGGTGCGACGACGTTGGGCAGTTCGCAGACGAGCTGGAGGATGCGGCCGCGAGGAGCATCAGCAGGGGGCGCGGGTGCTCCCTTACATGGACGACTTCCTGATCGAGGCGCTCAGGGCGCGCGAGATGACATCTCGGGTCTTGGTGAGACTCGGATTGTCGCGCAACGAGAAGAAGGGGCAATGGGAGCCGACGCAACGCAACTTGTGGAGCACCTCGGGCTCGAGGTGGACCTCAAAGCGGGACAGTTCCGCGTGACACCGGCGAGGCTGCAGAAGATTCACCTGCAGTCCAAGGCGCTTCTCAGCGAGGCGTCGCGACAGCGGAGGTGGCTCCCAGCTCGGAAGCTGGCAGCGTTCACGGGGCTCTGCCAGTCTGTGTATCTGGCAGTCCCTCCGGCGAGATTGTATCTCAGGGAGCTCCACTTCGTGCTCTCCACGAGGCGGGGATGGGGCGCGAAGGTGAAGCTCACACGGCAGGCATGGAGCGACATCGAGTGGTGGCTCAGGCTGCCGGCTCAGAGCCGGTGGAACGGTCGCAAGATCTAGCGGAACCCCACGAGAGCGAAGGTGCACACCGACGCGTCTCTGTTCGCATGGGGCGGGGTGCTGAATCTCAAGCACGCGGCAAGAGGATTCTGGTCCGACGAGCTACGGCATCTACACATCACGCACCTGGAGTTGGAGGCCGTGTACAAAACGGTGCAATCCTTCCAGAGAGAGCTCACCGGCAAGGTGGTGCGCCTCTACTGTGACAACCAGGCGGTGGTGGCCATGCTCTCGCACTTCACGTCGCGCAACCCGGAGCTGATGCGGCGGATGCGGCGCCTGTGGATCCTGCTGGACCTAAACGACATCGAGCTCCAGGCGAGGTACATCAGAAGCGAGGCAAACGAGTGGGCCGACCGCTTGTCTCGGGACCGGGACGTGGACGACTGGCGGCTGAACCGCAGGTGGTTTCAGTGGGCAGAGCGGGAATGGCACCCGCGCACCGTGGACCGCTTCGCCTCGGAGCTCTCCGCCCAGCTGCCGCGCTACTACGCACAGTGGCACGACCCGGGGTGCGAGGGCGTGGACTCTTTGGCCTTTTCCTGGCTAGGAGAGGTCAATTGGGTCAACCCCCCGTGGTCCCTCCTCGACGAGGTGGCGCACAAGCTGCGGGAGGAGAAGTGCGCCGCCACGGTGGTGGCGCCCTACTGGCCGGGGCAGATGTGGTTCCAGCAGCTGGAGGCCATGGCCGACGGGGTGGTTATCTTGCCCCGGGGCAGAGACCTCTTTACTCCCAGCCGGCTGGGAGGGTCCGAGCTGCTCGGGGCCTCAAGCTGGGACGGCATCATGTTCCGCATCTCCGCCTCCCGGTGAGCCATTACCTGCAGGATGGGAGGCGGGCGGCCGGGCAGGCAGGCGGGGCTGTCGAGTGGCCTCAAGGTGAAGGTGTATTGGCCCCAGGATGATGCCTGGTACACCGGCACCGTGGGTGACACGGGGTCGGACGGCCTAACCCACATTGCCTACGAGGATGGTGACAAGGAGGACCTGGACATGAGCAAGGAGAGATATGAGGTGCTCCCGGCAGCGGTGCAGGAGGTGGCGGGCTGGGATGCGGCGCTTCAGGAGCGCTGGAGAGGGGAGCTGGGGGACAGCTCCCTCACTGACCTCACCTTCGGCCGGCCAGAGACGGGCGTCTCCATGCGCAGGGGGCACATCAACATCACAGGTGATGACATCTTCGTGGTTCTCCACAAGGAGAAAGGCAGGGGGCACGTGCGCCTCAGGAGGAGGCTCACCATCCCCGCAGCGGGGGTGGCGGGGTTTGTGCAGCTCTGGCAGCAGGTGCGGGATGCCTGTTGGGGGCAGCGCCCGGTGACGGGCTCGGAAGTGCAGGGCAGCTACTGGAGGCTGCCGTGGGAGCAAGGGAAGCTCCAGTCGGCGCAAGCTAATGGCTGGGTGCAGTTGGCATTGGGGAGGCTGGGGTGTGTCCCTCCGGAAGGGGGACACTTCTCTGGCCACAGCACCCGCAAGGGGGCTTGTACCTGTGCCAGGGCTGTGGGCGCGGCGCTTGAGAAGTGCTGCTTCCTGGGCGGCTGGTCTCAGCTGTCCTCTGCCATCCACTCCTACATTGACCCGGCAGCTGTTCCCGACGAGCACATGGAGAAGTACTTCGGGTGGACCACTCCGAGATGGCGGCAGCAGCAGCAGCGGCAGCCTGGCACAGAGCAGTGTGCCTGATGATCTCTGTTACATGGCAATGAGATGTGAAGAGCAAAAGAAATGGTTAAATTGGAGCCTGCGGAATTTTAGAGGTTTCTGTGCCGGTAGATCGATCAGAGTTTCCTGAGCCGTTAGATTAAATCAGCAGCTGAGTTAGATCTAAAGGCTTTACACACGACCGTATTTAGGAGTTCCGCCCGTGGGAATCCGCAGCTCTGTTCTTTTGCCTTCCCTACCCACCCAACCCAGAAGACTCTAAACATTTCCTTCGGCTACCCCTCCCCTTGGCACGATCATGTGGTCCTTCATAGATAAATCAAGCCCATGCTTTCACATTGATCAAAGTGACGGTCCGGCGGGAAGGCCGCCATAATTGTGGCACTGACGGGATATGAAGCCTCGCGCACCTGTTCCTTGCCGTCGAGGGACCTGCCATACTGCCCCACGAGACACTCCTCGAAGCGAGCTGGGGCCACCTCGCGCAGAACTGTTGCCTGGTAGATGCAAGAGCTCACCAAATCCCTCCTTTCGATCACCGATCCCCTACATTTCGGGAAATGCATCCGAAATGGTGGGCACGCACTTCCTCCATTCCCTAGGAAATAGGTTTGTTGCAAAGAGTATGGATGTAGAGCGGCAACGGGACAGGACGAATATCGATGCAGAAGGGGCAACGGGCCCAGCCAAAAAGTTGTGTGTACACGAGGTGGCTCCACTTGCTCGATGCGCGCTTTGGTCCACAGGACGGAGCTCTGCGGTATGCATGGGTGAGACTGGTGAGCAGGAATCACCTTGGAACATCGGATAGCACTAGCATCGACTGTGGCGGGAGGCTCCATGGCAATGAGAGCCAGCACCTGCCCGCAACCTCACGTGTGAGCACCGAGTCGAGCCAGCCACTGTTCTTGCACCTTACCGAAAGTCTACCAAGCTTGCAATCCAAAGTTGATGTGGCAAGAAGACGGTCGATAGCAGCACACCTGCAGCAAGTGGTTCTGCACTACGTCACGAATGATCCCATATCCGTCAAAGTATCCACCCCGACCCTCAGTCCCGATTTTCTCCTGCTAACGCTTCGCCCTCCCGAATCCCCTCCGTTAGATCGACTAGGCACTGACCAAAGCGAACGGTCGCCTTTTGGCAGCTAGCAAAAGCAGCATATCGCGATATGCGGTAAAATAACTCGCAACATCCAGTTACTGCAGCTCGCAGGTTTGGCTCAGACGACCCCGACAAAGCTCGGGGGCCGCGCGTGGCGAGGCTCAGACGACCCCGACAAGGCTCGGGGGCCGCGCGTGGCGAGGCTCAGACGACCCCGACAAGGCTCGGGGGCCGCGCGTGGCGAGGCTCGGACGACCCCGACGAGGCTCGGGGGACGCGCGTGGCGAGGCTCAAGGGCCGGCGAGGCTGAAAGCGAAAAGGTAACCTTGAACGATATTTCCACACTGCAAATGTTTGAGGAATTCCATGTGGACTCCAACATGGGGTTTGAGAATCGCAGGGGGACGATGGTCTGTATCATCTCCTGGATACAATACCACAACCCCTTACCTTGAATCGGGCACCTGTATCACAGCAGCAAGCAAGACCCGGCCTTGTCCAGGCAACTCATTGGCTGCCATCATCCACATCCGCCTTTGCGCGGGCTCTCAGACTACCGCCCGCCTCTCACCAAGGCCCAGGTGTGCCTGCCGCAACCCGGACTTTCTGAGGCGACCAGCTGACTGCTGCACTACCTGGCAGGCTGCAGGGGATGGTACACAGAGGTACCCTGTCTAGGCGGAAGTCACGAGGAGCTTAGGAGGCGATGTGAGCAGGCACCTTCGCAAGGTAGTGGTCTATGCGGTAGTAGTTCGTCTCCGGGAATAACGGGGACAGCTGGCGGCTGAGCTGGAGGTAGGACGCTGTGTCCTTGCCAAAAGGCTTCTCCAATACGATGCGGACCCCGCTTTCCCCGGCGGCCGGCAGCAGAACATTCCTGCGGCCAGATGCCCAAGTAGAGCCAACTGATCGTTTCACAGCTGACGGATTCTGAACGAAAGCACCCATAACGTGCCCAGCAAGCGAGCCCGTACGTAACAGTAAGACAATAAGAGTTCCAGACGCACCGGATGCCGCGGCACACGGTCTCGAAGGTGGATTCCGGCAGAGAGAGATAATAAATTCTCAGTTGTGAAGCAGAGCCACGTTCCGTCTCCTCCAATGCCAACCTTAAGTTTGTGAAGTCCTCTATTTTGTCGTACGCCCCGCTCACATAACTGCTCCGGACATGGCAATCCAAGCCAAACCCTCCGTCACAATGCCTCTGCATGTGGCGTCCAGCTAAGCACAACTGAGTGCATCCCTTGGTGCTGATGGTCTAAATCTGGCCACTAAGTTTTGGTGTCTACTTTCACTTGCAAACTTTTCCTCGGACTATGAGGCAGCCCACACCTGCACTGCGCCACGAACGACGCCACGGCTTCGTTGCTGGCACCCGAGGGTATCTTTGCTGTGAGCTTGGATTCAAACTTTTCGCGCGGCAGCTTCGATCGCGCATATCCGAATATGGAGGCGTCGCTCGGTATTAGGCCTGCGCGGAGTGGTGGAAAGTCAAAATGGCGCCTGGCAAAGACGTCGGGTTTCAAGCAGAATTTTCACGCTTGTCACCTTCCTATCGTGATTTGATGGAATCTCCAGCAAACCCCGCACAGGACCTATGGGCGTGACTGCATCGCGATGAAGTGAGAAAGTTATGCGAGAGTATTTATATTCACAGCGTCTGGAGCAAAATAAGCTGCGCAAACAAACGCGAACCAGAAATTTAACAGGCCAAGTGTGGCGGCATCCTTTTTGCTTAGCCCGTCCTCGACAAGAGATCGCATGCGAAGTAGAGCAACTTTTGCTAAGCAAAGAGCGGACGTGTCGGACACAAGTATACACGGCTTACTGGAGGGTGCGAACCTTCCACTCTCAGCCGAAACAGTGCCGGGAACAGCTTTTTGACGGCCAAATCTCCAGACGCACCGAACACGGTGATACTAACCTTCTCTTTGGCAACGACAAGGGGACTGCTCCTGGTTTGTTGCAGGCGCGGCAACTGCGGGACACGATCAGATAGCAAGGCTGCTAATGAGAAAATCGACGCAGCTCGGCTGCCCCAACGCCACAATCAGACATGGCTATGCGCCGACCGGCAAAAAGTACACACAAGTTCAAAAACGAATGCTTATAGCCGGACGTTTTGCGCTCTCAAAAGATCTAGACGTCTACGTTTTCAAACATGCAGATACCCAATATTTCAAGTGTTGGGTGAAGCGATCCATACGTCACCTGTGAATGATTTTGATGTTCATGTGCATGGAAGGTTTTACAGCTCATGACGAGTGATAGTTATTCGACGAACTTGATTTGAAGCTTTTTGTTTTGAGATTGTTTTGGACGTTGAAAAAAAAAAAAAACAGTAACTACGAAAGGCGTTTTTTAAGTCATGAAAGTGTTCTAATATCCAATCGGAATCGCGATGTCAGGATCTTTTTCAGGACTTCAGGACAGATCAACACTTCCACTTCGTGTCTTTACGTCATCGTCAGATACAATTTGTGAAGCCCAACCCAGTCAGTATTTAATTTTGTATTTGTGGTCAATTATTATCCCGTTTTGTCATACAGATACATGATTGGATGATACAAAGTTTCAAACATTCAACATCCAACATCGAACATGCAACAAGCATGCGATGGAGATGCCGATGCCGATGCCGAACGGCGCGGGCGGGCAGGCGGAGGGACGGCGGGGAGGGAGGGGCTGGCGCTGCGCTGGCGATCGGATGGCGCTGGCGCTGGCGTGCGGTGGGGAGGGGCTCGAAGAAAGTGACACCAAGCCAACGCAAGTACAATTGCAATACTCTAGTAAGCTCTTTACTATACTGTAGTAAAGAGCTTTTTTATTGGGGAAAAAATCGGAGATGGAATCGAAGATCCCCCTCTTTTGAAAAATCGGGAAATATAATTCAGTGGCTCTTAACACTGTGTCATTGTCGAATTCCCCTTAACAGTGCGAAAAAATGAAGCCAGACACTGTGACACTGTACGCTGTATACGATTTCTGTCTCAGTTTTTTTTACGTCTTCATTCTTCAAATCTGAGAAATGTGTGAACGGATTCCGAAAATTCAGTGGCTCTTAACACTGTGTCATTGTCGAATTCCCCTTAACAGTGCGAAAAAATGAAGCCAGACACTGTGACACTGTACGCTGTATACGATTTCTGTCTCAGTTTTTTTTACGTCTTCATTCTTCAAATCTGAGAAATGTGTGAACGGATTCCGAAAATTCAGTGGCTCTTAACACTGTGTCATTGTCGAATTCCCCTTAACAGTGCGAAAAAATGAAGCCAGAATCGTAGGCTGTACAATGTACGCTGTACACGACACAGAGTAGAGCTGTGACACACGACACAGTGAGCTGTGACACACGACTCAGTGTGTCACTGTACACACGACACGACACGACACGACACGACGACGACTACGACACGACACGACAGTATAAATAAAATTAAATATAAATATAAAGGTCATCCATGAATGACAAGGTATGACTTCACAGTGCGGTAATAATTAAATTTAATTATATTTAACCCAGGTCATCAGTGAATAATGAAGAGAGGGGGGTCTGGGGGGCGGAGCCCGCGCAATTGCCCCCACATTACATGCAGTTCATGCACCAAATGACAACGTATGACTTCACACGGCGTTAATAATACTAATTCAGGTCATCAGAGAGAGAAAAATGAAGGGGGGTCTGGGGGCGGAGCCCCCAGAGTTATGCTATAAAAAATTCAGTCACTCATATACTGTGTCATTGTCGAATTCCCCTTAACAGTGCGAAAAAATGAAGCCAGACACTGTGACACTGTACGCTGTATACGATTTCTGTCTCAGTTTTTTTACGTCTTCATTCTTCAAATCTGAGAAATGTGTGAACGGATTCCGAAAATTCAGTGGCTCTTAACACTGTGTCATTGTCGAATTCCCCTTAACAGTGCGAAAAAATGAAGCCAGAATCGTAGGCTGTACACTGTACGCTGTACACGACACAGAGTAGAGCTGTGACACACGACACAGTGAGCTGTGACACACGACCCAGTGTGTCACTGTACACACGACACGACACGACACGACA
>LGRX02013998.1:36074-53351 GCA_001247695.2 Cymbomonas tetramitiformis
GCGGAGCCCCCCAGAGGTACCCAACCCCCTCTTGGTCGCCGCCTCTATTTGCCGCGGGTCTCTCACTCTTCACATGATGATGATGCGGATGATGGATACTCAGGGGGGGGTTTATTTTTTCCCCACCTGTACGTTCACGTACCCCCTATACAGCTTGAGCTTTCAGCTTCGCTTACAAGTATAAGCTGAACCTAAACCTGACTACACACATTTTTCTCGATTCTTGGGAACCTGAAGACGATTCGAGCTGTCGACTTTCGAGACTAGTCGCTTACAGTAGCGCGTTGTTTTCCATATAGAGGACGAAAGCCCTGCCTATATATAATCTCACCTTCTTTGTCGTTACAGTGGCTGCTGTCGGAAAACGTGTATCGGATAAAGCGATATGTCGCGAGCTGTGACGCGGAGAAATTATGCCACAGCAGTTGGACTCGTTGCATTTGTCGCTTCCTGTGGATTGTTCCCTCTTTTTCTAGGGTGAGACTCCGCGTAACAAACCGAGTTCATTCCACCTTCCCCCTTTCCTGGCGTACTGCTAACGAATCGCTGGGAAAAGATGTCAAACTCGCCCGGCCTGCTTTCCGAACACTCTTTTGCCTCGCCTCACCTCTTACAAAGGCAATACGGTAGCGCACAGGTTTGGACATCATAACATGAATTGGCTGATATGCACTTGAAATATTCCTGGCGGGATGCAGGTTCAACACGCCGGACCATATGAAGCTAGACTATAATGGAAGCCTCGACAAACAGCGCCAGATCAGAGGCCAGTACGTGAATACTGGTGAGAAAGCGCAGAAATCTTCACGCCGAGATATAATCACAAGTTATAATGCCTTAGCGACTGACTCTTGAGTGGGCGATTTATTCCTGCGTGTACTGATCCCGAGTGCAGTGCGGCTGCTCCTTGTGAACATCGTGCCGGTTAACGGCTGCTGTTGTGTCAGTATCAGTTTTCTTGGCTATGGTTTGAAGCCTGCACGTCGTCTTTCCATAGAAACCTGGTCAGGATGCACGTTTTGGTGGCCCCTGTACGGTTCGCACGGAGACTCCGGCTGACGCGTATCGGGTGGAACGAGTTTTGTTTCAGGGTCTAAGGATATCGGCCCTGATACGACGGTGTACAAATGAAGAGGCTTCCATGCAGCAAAGGCTAAGTGCAGAGATGAGAGCTCAAGCTGGGTATTCATAACGTTACCGGCACCACTCTCGAGAGCAAGCAAGTAGAAAAAACAAGACTTCAATAGCGAAGTAGGTTATTCTGATCTCGTTAGTGTAATGCGTCAATCTAGGAAGCGCTTATGAGTACATACGAAGAGATTTTTTATCCTACTCCATACTTTGAACGGCTGCCCACCGGAGCGAGACGGAAGCCATGTCATATTTTGTCTACGTCACGGTATTTCCCCCTTCTTTTCAATATTGTAGAGGTCACGTCAACAAACACGTAACGTGAGGAAGTTGTGTTTTCATCTTTTGGCTTGAGTACGCCGACGCAGCGAGTGTTACTTTGCCAAAATCTGAAACCCGATAAGCTGACCATTGCAACCTTTTGACCATTTTGTTGTGACCGTGGTACACCTAACGTGTTTGCTTGGTGCAAGACGGACAAGTTTTCCACTCCGTCATAATAACCTCTACGTTCACGTTTACGTGTATGTAAAAAGTGTGAGCGTTCAAGTCATCAAGTTCCGATATAAAAGCGCCGGCTATTTGGAAATCGTTCTCTTCATGGGGCGTTGCAAGGCATATTAAGTCACTCGGATGGCGTGCAAGGAGTAGTATTGAAATATTTTTGAGATATCTACTTATATTGATCACTAACAATAGGTGCTAGTCTCATTTTGACCGATACCAATAGATGTTTGCCTGACATCAATCAAGAACAATAAAAACGTACAACGCCTCGTGCTCTTATCGATCGATAACGATAGTTCAACATTTGGTATCAATTGTTAGATACATAGTTCTGTTGTAATATATATCTAGTCAGTGAGATAATCCTTGAGTTCGGGGTTACGATATCAGAACGGTAAAGAATGATTGATAAAAGTGAGATATGCATAAATACCTAACGGGTGTTTCCCGTCTACTGGTGACGGTCACCCAGCCTACTATAGGAAGTGACAAGTGACAGATTGAGTTCGTGTCAGTGTGTCACATCCAGCACACCACCTAGGGTGGTGACCGGAGCTAGTGGTGAAACGAAGCAACAAACTCCCTACTCAACTTCAGGAGGAAACCGTAGCACAACTGGGGGCCTGTACTCTCGGTCAGGGCGGTCCCAGCTCACAGCAAAGATTGCCATATACGATTGTTAAGTGCCGAAACCCTAAACACATCTCAAAACCCTCAAATTCAAGGAGCTCTTCTGCACATCCGTCTAGAAAGCTAATCACTAGGTTATCTCTAGGCAGGCACGGTGGAAGCAACCTCAACCACTGGAGGTTCCCGAAACTCGGAGCAGCGTGAGGGTGCAGTAGTTACCGGAATATCCAAGTACACTAGATATCAGAAAGTCCCGTACTCGTGTGGATAAACTGTATAAGATAAATAAACCCTAAGCTAGATATACCCGGAACGGTCTCGGACGGTCTCGGTGTCTAGCCTACCTGTGACACAGCGTGTGTCACAGTACGAACCTACAGATCAGTCAGTAGTCCAGTGTTGGTCCTAGGGATCTGTCATAGGGGCCTGCACCGGGACTCCCAGTCAGGGCTGCCTATACAGATTTCAGCACACCACCCCAGCACTGTGGGTGGTGACTGGCTAGGAGAGTCAGAAATGTAAGGCTGTTAAGTGTTAGGGCAGGAGCTAGGTGACAAGTCCAACTGCTAATCTAACTGTGCAATTCTGATACACAAATTAGAACCCTCTAGCTAGCACAAGAGCAGAAACTCACAGGCAATTAAGGTCCTGCTAAACTACTGAAAGGCTCTGTGCCAGCAAGTCAAATTGAAGATTTCAAAGGTGTCAAAGCAAAACCATAAACCAGATTGAAGAAGTCTTTGAGGTCACAGGAGTTCTGCACACCACCATGTTGGTGTGCCTCCAGAGTGAGCAAGAAGTCAATCGACAGTGTCAAAGTAGTCAGCGGTGGCCTCACGGAAGTCCATCCCATAGTAGGAGGTAAAGAAACCAGCACCGTAGTAGTGCTCCGCATCAAGAGGACCGCTCTCATGTAAGGCCATGCCGTAGCAGAATGCCATGTCAAAGCCCAAGTCCGCTTGAGCTAAATCCTGAAATGCTAGCAGGCTCAAAGTGTCAGGAGGCTCGGGCGGCTGAAGCTGTGGTAAACCGCCAGCTAACAAGAGACCCCGAGCCGGCATCACGGAGTCAACAAAGTCACTCGTAGAGTAAAATGACGGAGCCACCCAATCGAGACCACCACCAGGCGAAGGCACCTCCGTAGCCGGTGCACATGCCGACACAGCAGAAGCTGTGGACGCCGAAGCAGATACACCTGCAAAAGAAATGCACAACAGAGAGAGCACCGCGAGAGCGCCGATCGCCGGAGTGCCGAAGCCGAAAGGCGGCACACCGCATCCGACAGCACCGGACGGAGCCCGCGGCTTAATCGCGAAAGTACCGTCGGCATAATCCTCGTAGTCGTCCGTGTCATAGCCTGTCAGGTCAGAGGGGTGGACGGCGGCGTGATTCACCGTCTGCACGAAGCCTCCGAACTCACCGCATGTCGCCTCTGTGGTGGTTACCCGCGCCGATTGAACTGGCGCGGGCCGTACATCCTTCGCCTGCGAAACAGGCATAGCAGGGGCCGGCACGGCGGACGCCGATACCGCCGCACCACCTGCCGGAACCTGCCCCTTCGGTGTGATCCCCGCCGCAGCGGCAGGGCCACACACCAAAGCCGACGCATGCTCCTCAACCGCACTCCCAGGAACAAAGGATGCGTGAGTGTAATGTACCTTTTCTTGGGCGGCCTGAACCTCAGAGGTGAGGGCATCAAGCCGCCGCAAGATGTCCTCGTCGTCGGTCCCGCCAGAAGGCGGAGGCGGCACGCTGAATCCGTAGGCCGCCACGTCGATCCCACCGACGCCGTCCGCGGAGAGCACCGCGGGCGGACCATACGCCAATGCCGCATGCGAGAAGGCCTCCGGCCCACTGTCCGCCGCGTCCTGGAAGACCTGCACGAGCGCCAATGCGTGCAGGCCCTCCGCGTCCTCCTGCTCAATGGGAATGCAGAAAGCCGCGGCCGTGGCTGGTGAGTGTTGGCGACCGCCAAGCGGGCAGTCGCGATACGGGTGATATACTTCACCTTTACCGGCCTTGCGGCAGCGGTGGCACAGCGGCTTCGCTCTCATGCTGTCGCGGTCAAAGCCGACCGCGGGGGGGCTGCCTGCACCCACGCGAAACCCCCTCGGATGCTGCTTCCCCCGATGCTGCGGCTGCGGCTGCTGTCCCCCGCCCGCACGGCCACCTCGCACCAAGGCCTTTAAGGCCGCGATCTCCTCGAGGAGCACCGCGTACTCCGACGACGTGACCAGCGCGGAGGGCTTACCGTCCATCCCCAGCACCTGCTTCTCACGTGCCGACGCCCCCTCGTCCGACTGTGCCCATGCCTGGAAGATGGCCACGACGAGAGCCTGTAGCGAGCGGAGAGTAACTCCGCCGAGGTCACCCGCAAGCGGATAACGCACCTTCACCGCCGCGTAGAAGACCGGGTCGAGGCGGTTGTACAACGAGAGCTTGCGGGTCTCGTCGGTGGGCCGCCAGTCAGGAGCGCGGTTATCCCGCACCAGACGTTGCTCACGAGCCAAGATCGGCTGCGGGTCAACGCCCGCGGGATAACGAAGCGCTGCGTGCTCCTGCTGGTGGCTCTCGCGTAAGAACGCCGGCACGCTCCCCTTGATGATGTCGATGAGAGCCCGACGTCCATCTCGGTCAGCTGAAGAGTCCGTACCCCGAAGCCAGGTGTCGGCCACAGAGTTCCGCTCCACGACGAGGGCCAAGACGTCATAGAGAAGCCCATTCACCTTCTCGATAACCAGAGAGGTGGGGTCGTCGAGGTCAAAGGGGGTCAAGTCCAGCCCGGCGGACTCAAACTCTGTCCGAAGCCGCACCACCAACTCGGAGAGACGGTCGGTGTCGTCAGTGCCACGATAATGATGTTTCTTGGAACCAAGGATATCCTCGCGGATACCCTTGGCCCAAGCCCGATGCAACCTCCCCTTGTAGACCACGTCAACAGCGGCGTGTTGGTCAACAAGATGTTTCCGCAACGCGACAGCGGTGTCGGAGTTGCTGGAAACAGCAGGGGGCACCACAGGTGGAGTGCTAGCGGTCGGAGTGTCCCGAACCGCATCCAAAAGCCGTATAGAGGCGTCCAAGTCGGAGTCCTTCAATAGGCGTTTGCGAGCTCGTGTAGATGTAGCCATACTTCTGAAAGCCAGAGAAAAGATGATGCGCGGTAGCACGTTTGGGTGTTGTGGCGGAAATGGAGAGATGACGTAACGGCAGAACGTGCGGAGCGGCGAAAAGAGCGTGGGGCACTTGCAAAAGTCGGAGTGGTCGAAGGTGTCCGGATCACCAGCCCAAAATACGTAAACCAGCGGGATCAGGGCAGGTAAAACAACGCAAATGAACATTGCCACAACCGAGCAATAGCAACGCGCGGTGCCCATGACTCGCAGCCGCAAAAGACGTCTACCGTAAAATCATGTCCAAATCCTAGTCGCACCCAAACGCGCAAGTGCGCACCACCTCTTCAAGCGGCTGCTTAGCCAATCATGGCCAAGATAGCAAGTGGAATGAAAACGTGGATGGGGCCACGACCTACCGGAATATCCAAGTACACTAGATATCAGAAAGTCCCGTACTCGTGTGGATAAACTGTATAAGATAAATAAACCCTAAGCTAGATATACCCGGAACGGTCTCGGACGGTCTCGGTGTCTAGCCTACCTGTGACACAGCGTGTGTCACAGTACGAACCTACAGATCAGTCAGTAGTCCAGTGTTGGTCCTAGGGATCTGTCATAGGGGCCTGACCGGGACTCCCAGTCAGGGCTGCCTATACAGATTTCAGCAGTAGTTGCCGGTGGTAAATCATGCGTAGACGAAATTAATGAATCTCCGATGTCAATTGCCGAGCTCTCTAAGCATTCCGCAATGTCGGTTTGCAGTTTGAATAGAAGTATTGAGCATGAAGTTTGTGTGCAGGCGGGAGAGTGCCGAAGCCCGCAAGGAACGTCAACAACAGGAGCAGGAGTTGGCACAACACATTGCGGAGGAGGAGGAGGAGGAGGAGGATTTCTAAGGCGGGTGGATGATCCATGCCAAGGACTTCTGGTCACGGCTGCAATTATGCACATCACTTTGAATGGTGGAAGTGCTTTGTGCAATGATGGTGGCAGTTCGTCACTCATCGGATTTGTGTAGCTTTTTTGTGACAAAATGCAACTGTTGCATATATGGAGGTGCACGATTGTCATGAAGAGTGCTGATCTTATTTTGTTATATTATGCAAGCAACAACACCATGTCGGTTTGTGTTGTAATGGCAGATTCAATTACATGTTTTGGATCATGATGCTTGCTGGATGTGACACACCGACAGTCAAAATCTGTCACTTGTCACTTCCTATAGTAGGCTGGGTGACCGTCACCAGTAGACGGGAAACACCCGTTAGTATTTATGTGTACATCTTTTATCAATCTGAGACTTTTACCGTTCTGATATCGAAACCCTTAACTCAGGGTTTATTCTCCGTTATCCGATATATACACACCCGACTATATATCTGACAGGTTTGGCCCCACTTACGCTTGATTTAGCCACTGCGACACCGCAAGGATGATTGGCTAAAGCTAGACGCTTGGGATGGAGTGAGGCGCTCCGCGCGTGGGGGTGCCGGCAGTCGCGGGTATGGCCTGAGTTTTATGGGTTGATTTACGGCTAGCTGTAGGCCTTTGAGAACATCTTTTCTACGAGATTTAACGTTGGATTGGTTTACGTGTCCTGGTTGGTTACCACACCGTTTCGTATTGGCCGCCATCTACCATTCTGCTCTCTCACGGCAACCGTATCGACGACCCACCGCGTTTCTTGGCCGCCCAAGACTACCGCATTTTTTTTCCACGTCTTCTTGCCTCACTCCACCCCTGTAGTCTTCTTCATCATGGTCGCTTCTACTAGATCCACAGCTAGCATGGCGAATCGCCGCCGCACGCTGAGCACGATTTTTGATTCCGTTGCTGCCAGGCATGCCAACACACCCGCGACCCCGCCAGCGGCACAGCCGCCCGCTAATTCGGCGGGGGCTACATTTTTGGCATCGGTACGCACCCTACAGCGGGAGCACTTCGACATGAAGGTGGCGAAGCACGTCCAACGCAAGTTGTTCGACGGCAAAGAGGGGAGATTTTCCGGTGCGGAGCCCCACGCGGCGGCCATCTTCACGAGAATGGTCTCTGCCCTGCAGGCGGCATTCGTCACTGAGGACATCGGTTTCTTCCCGCTCTTCACGTTGGACGACGCTACTTTGGCCGTCCGCGTGGAGGCCAACAATTTATTGTTCTCCACGATCGAGCTGCTGATCGACCCCTCGTCGCCCGCAGCGGACTGGTTGGACTCGTCCCACGCCAGCTTCCCGGCAGACGGTAAGCGTGTCCTGCTCGAGTTCGCCCGTCGGATGATCCCGATTGGGGACCCCTTCCAGGGGCAAGCGGACATGTTTGCCGTCCGCATCGCTGCGGGCGTGGACCCTCATGGACCCATTGAGGACTTCAACGCCGCGCTCAAGGCTGCGAGGACCAGATCAACGCTCCAGGACGAGGACGTGAAGTCCCTTTTCATCAAAGCCCTCGACGCCACCTTCTACCAGCCGGTGGTGCCCCGTTTGCTCCTTCACGACCAACGAGCCGCCCACGACCTACTTACTATTCAGCAGTGGGTGCGGGAGTGCTACGGCGAGCACGTGCGGGCGGGCACCGCCACCGCATCCGCACACCGGTACTCCCACGGCACGCACTTCATGGAGAAGGGCGTTGATGGGTCGGGTGCGGCGAGTGAGATCGCGGACTTACGGACAATGGTGCTCGACTTGAAGAGGCAATTGGCCGCCTTCCTCGTCACCGCCGAGTCCGAACCGTCTCCGCGGGGGTTTACCCCTCGCGCGGACAAACCGGACCGCCGCGTCAAGACCCGTTTCGCGGCCTCACCCCTCCCCAAAGGGGGGAACTGGTCGCAATCCATCTCCAAGAAGGTGGCCTTCCATCGCGACACCGGTGCGACCGTCCCCTACTGCCAGAATCAGGTGTGCGCTAAGGGGAAAGCACGGCATTGGCATCGGGACTGCCCGAACGGGGGCAGGACCGGACTCTCAGCCTACGCCTTCGCTGAGGAGGCCGAGAACTCCGTACTCGCCGCGAAGTTCCAACACGCCATCGACAACGACGACCCCGTGGAGTTCGACGCCCTTTGCATGCTTGCGGGCGGGAAGCCGGAGGTCTTCACCGATCTATCCGCATCAGGGTAGAAGTCTTCCAAAATTCTTTACGGCCCGTAAACTATATTTCCGCTGGCCCGCTTTCGGCCAAAACGGTCAAAGAAGAACAATGCCCGCCGCAGGCGCGAAATTTTGAAATTAAGTATGGGGGTTTGATAAAAAGTGGCATAAAATGCCTATATTTTTGGCCGAAGTTTGGCAGGCTCATATTTTTGTGCGGCCCGGGGGCGAAAGCCCCTTCGGCCCGGTTTCGGCCCGGAGCGAGCGTCTGCGGCCCCGGGCCGGCCCGCCACGGTAAGACTTCTACCCTGAATTCCGCATGCTCTTTCTGCGAGGAGGACGGTGAGGCCCTTGTGTCCGCCGTCACCGAGTTCTCCGAGATGGCGCGCACGGCTGGGACTACAACATTCAACGTCAACACCTTCACTGCCGACTTGCCGGTGGTGTCGGAGCCGCCCGCGCACTCCCCGCCCGCGTCGGTTGAGTCCGAGGAGGAGTGGACCGGTCCGCCGAACCCCTTTTGCCCTCCCGTCACCCGCACGTTTGCCGATTTCATTGGGAGCACGGGGGTTGCGTTGGTGCCCGACGAGCCGGCCCCGAGCATGAATTTGCTCTCCGCGATTGAGGAGCCGGAGCGCGTGGTGGAGTACAAGCCCGCAACCTACGTCGCGAGCGACGACGACGACGAAGATGCCTCAGTTGAGCTGCCACGGCCGCGGTACGGCTGTGGGAGCGGCATTCCGAGGTTCGGGAGGTCTCTCCTCACTTCCTCCTTGGTGTGTGCGCTCTTTGTAATTTGTGCCACCGCCGCACCGCACGCCGTTGCCGGTGTCGGTGGTGCCGGTGCGCGCACATGCACGGGTCCACCGGTCGGTGGTGCTACGTCAACTGGCTCGGCAGTCCCGGCTGCGGAGGCTTCGCCGACTGACGTGGTTCGTGACATGCCATGTGCTATTCCGCCTCGTCGCCAACGGCGGGAGCAGAGACGGCAGGGACTCTACATGGCTCCGATGCCGTGGCATCCCGGGCCGCCACCGCCTGCCGAGTTGTTTGTGGACGGCCCTCCGCTGTCGCCGGCTTCATCTTCAGATGACGAGGCTCCACCGTCGGGCAGCACTTGGCAGCACCCCGGTGCGGTGCAGCCTCCCGTGATCGAGAACTCGTCAATTTCTTCTACGAATGATTCATCACCGGCCCCGGGGGCCGGCAACTGCTTCACAGTCACGCTGCTCCGAGCCGGGCAGACGGCTCCGAAGACCACTAGTGGCTAGAATTAGTCACGCCGTGCCTGCCTGGGAGTTAGCTATAGTGTAGCCTCCTAGATGTGCAGAAGAGCTCTGTGAAGTTGAGCTATGTTTGGGGTTTTGGCAAAGTAACAACAGTACAGTATCTGACAATCTTGCTGTGACCTGGGACCGCCCTGACCAAGAGTACAGGCCCCCAGTTGTGCTAGTTTCCTCCTGAAGTTGAGTAGGGAGTTTGGTTGCTTCGTTCACTACTAGCTCCGGTCACCACCCTAGGTGGTGTGCTGAATGTGACACACCGACAGTCAAAATCTGTCACTTGTCACTTCCTATAGTAGGCTGGGTGATGTCACAAACCACGGCTTATCGTGTACCTCAGCCGGGTTGTGACACTTGCTGTAGCAGTCTCTGTGACGAACATATGACACGCGCTGTACGGTACGCGTGAGGAGTTATGACAGTGAAGAGATACGGAAAGATAAGCGGGTGTTACACTTGTTCAGAGATAGTGAGAATAAGTAGGGCGGCGTGGAAGAGTGAGGTAGACGCTCATTTTTGTTTTGCCTTCGTAACAGTGATTCCGAAAATAGCCAGGACTCGCTTAAGACCGCGAAAACAGCAGTGTTATGAGATAATTTATAAGATACAGTATTCTTCTGCTTGTAAAGATATACATTTGTGGGACTTGCTCTTGTACGATAGCGTCAGAACTGTAATTAACAGTCTTTTTCAAAACAAAAATGTGCCATATTACAGACATGTCGTCTGTAATGCTGAGAGTGCAACAGCAGTCCTGAAGAACGAGACCTCTGAATGGTGATGCCAGGGACGGATTTATCCGTACTGGTAAGCCTTGGAAGAGGTTGAGGGAAGCAGACTGTTGCGGCACTCGAAGCTCACCAGTCTTGCAAAGTACGACGACAGCGATCAGAGCGGAACCTGTTGCCAATTGTCCACTATGGCTGCAGCGTTGAGAATTATGTGCTGGGCTATTTCGGAGAGTGACATCCTGCTGGAGCAAAGCACCAGACGGTAAAGCCAGGGACGGATTCATCCGTACTGGTACGCCTGAAGGCGTAGAGCGAAACAGGACTTTCAGTGGACACCATCACGACAGCATTCTTTGCAGCCACTTGACCCATGCTGGCATTCTGCTGATTTACTGCGTGGACCAGACACACTGAGGGCTGAGGCAACCTTGCTGGACATCTAGAAGAACCAGTGTAAGACAGGGTCAGGTCACAGACGAAACCGTGCTCACCAGTCATGAACGAGATTATCCTGGCAGTGATTGCTACTTAGAGCAAAGCACTGAAAGGTGAAGCCAGGGACGGATTCATCCGTACTGGTAAGCTTGGAAGTGTGGAGTGAAAAGAGCCTTCACACCAGCATCTCTTCTCCACCGGGAAGATAGCAACGGAATCCAGTACTGACCGTCAGAAGCAGCAAAGGGCAGAGAGGCGTGCCCAGAGAGCGATACGGGTGAGCCAGCACTTCACAGAGCTGGAAGGAGAGGAAGGGGCTGCCAGTGGCCAGCCTGAGGCCCAAGCACCAGTACAACCTCAGGTCCAAGCCCAAACACCAGTGCAACCTCAAGTCCAGGCCCAAGAGCCGTTGGTAATTTTCGAGGAAGATATGGAGTACACTGACTCCGCGCGCATCAACCTTGGTACGCTGCCCATCTACACGGGCACCAAGGAAGAAGACCGTCCCAAGTTTCTGAGGGAGTTCGCCGACATGTGCGAGAATTTTGTGCGGCAGCACAACGCCAACGTCAGAAGGAGGCTCAGGTCCGGGGCTGGCACGCTCACCGATGCGCAGATGAAGACCCTGAGAGAGACACCTCCTGACTTTGAGTATCTGTGGGATATCATCCCTGCATGTCTGGCTGGCGAGAATTCGCAAACTCTCAGCTGGTGGCGTGAGAATTATGAGAAAGGGGGTGTAGTGGCCTCCAACATGGACCGAGTCCTCAAAGACACTAGTGAACATGGCCCACTCGAGGGTACCATCCCGTGTGCTAGGCCCCCTTTTAATGAAATGAACACTGGCACCACGTGGGTGATAGCGAGGCCAGTGACGAACCAAGACGCCCAAGGGGAGGTTTCCAACGACTATCTGACTGATGGGACTTCGCTGAAAGGCTTGACGGGACATGATGGCACCCGTGACACGCAATACTTCTACGCGCTCAGGGGTTTTATCGCTGCCCTTGACAAGAAGTTTATGATGAAGGGAACGCAAGAGAAAGTGGATCTGTTGACACAGAAGCCACAGGAGGTGGGGCAGGATGGGCTAACATACATGAAGATGTGTCAACGCAGGGAGATGCAGCTTAACACTGGGAAGGTGCTGAGCGACGAAGAGCTGCGCACCTTCATCGAGGACTGCGTAGAAAACCTGCGCATCAAGGTCTTCCAGACACGGGTGAAGGAGCAACTGAGGGCACAGTTCCCGCCACCCAATCGGGTGACCTGGAAGGACCTGGAGTCCATCATCGAGGTTCAGGACAAGCTCAAGGGCGATGCAGAGTCTTGGATCCTCACCTTCCTTCAGGAGATCACCAGGCGGTGTGGCTGCCAGTACTCTACCTGGGAGGCGCGTCAACATGGCCTCGACCTCAAGGCGATAAAGAACTCGATCAAGAAGATTGAGTCCGCTGGGGAAGGGCAGCCAGGCGAGCTAGAGAGCAGCAAGAAGGCGGAGACACCACCTTCCAAGAAGATGAAGAAGGAGGTGAACGTTGCCGAAAGAGCTAAGAAGACCTCCTACAACAAGACGCCGCCGCCAGCAGAGGGCGTTCGTACGAACGACAAGCCCAAGTGCTTACGCTGCTTTGGAGGGGGCTGGCATGAGTCCGATCCTGAGCAGTGCAGGAGCGGCTACAAACACGTCAAGATGCCTGCTGGGTTCCACGAGAGCAGACTTGGTTCCAGCAAGTGGTGGGACGCGGAGAATGCCGCCCTGCGCATGTACAACTTGAAGAACCGCTTCAAGAACTCCGACTGGGGCATCCTGGTGACGGACTGGCAGCAGCTGTCCAACGACGAGAAAGACAAGTACAGAGCTAAACAGGCACCAGAGGACAAGCAGAAGGGCGCCACTGGCAACCCCGAGGCGTTGAAGGCTGAGTACCAGGGCATGGTGGCTGCTAGGAAGACGGCCAGTCGTGCGGGCAGTGTGAAGTCGCAGGTGCTGTCCGAGGATGAGGGCTCCGACGAGGAGCCAGTCGCAGCGCGCGTCGCGGAGAGGGAGACGCACATCGCCGATGCACACGCGCACCACCATGGCAGCGCAGGGGCAGGAGCGCCATCTGGCCCTCCAACCGAGTTGCTCTCAGCCATGGCCGAGGAGATGGGCGAAGAGGCGCTCTCGAGCGCCCTCAACACCTTGGGTTTGGGGGCACTCCCCGAGACGCTGTGCAAGAGTGCGGAGTCTGAGCTCACAGCGGCTCCAGCAGTAGCCTTGGGCAGTACCCAACGCATGAGGGGCTTCCCAGTAAAGACACCCGAGGAGTACGAGGCCGACGCACAGGTGCCCATGGCGCCTGCGGCGGACGAGATGCAGAGGAAGGTGCAGCTCATGGCCTCCGTGATCAAGAGTCTGGGAGCAGCTTTCCGTAAGCTAGCTGCTGGACTCGTGGCAGAGGGTCGCATAACAGCTCCCAGGGGTGTGGAGACCTTGGTGGAGCTGGCTGAGAGCAACCAGCTCCCCATGCCGACAGCCTCAGCAGCAGACTGCCAGGACATCAGCGACGAGGGTGAAGACTGCCCAGGCATGGAGTCTGATAATGACAGCGACGAGGATGACGATTGCCCGGGCATGGAGTCGGGCGACGACAGTGACGAAGAAGAGATTCCTCTGGACGAGATGCCGGAGGACACGGTGGAGCAGCCCAGGAAGGGGAGGACCGCGGTGCGTGTAACTGCTGCAGCGGCCACTGTCCAGGAGAGCTTCGGGGTGAGAGACTTCAGCGAGAGGGGCGAGCTGCACGCAGGGACCATGGAGGCCAAGGCATACGAGCTATTGAAGAAGAAGATGCTCAGTGGCCTTACGGAGGAGCAGCTCACCGCCATGGCGCAGGTCCAGCCTGTATGCAAGCTCTTGAACGATTCTTTGGCACAAGGGATGGCTCTGATGGCCTCTGGGGGCCTGCTCATGTTGTACAAAGCGCTTCTTCTGGACACTGGAGCCAATTGCAACATCATCCCTATCAGGACAGTCAACAGGCTTGGCTTGACCATCTTCGATGCGGAGACGGGGGCCAGGGTGGCCAGATGTGACGGCAGCCCTGCAGAATTCACCAAGTACTGCTACGTGGATGTGGTCCTCGCCGCGGGTACGCCGTACATGACTCTGCATCGACTCCATGCCTTTGTCACATACACCAACGACACTACGTGGGACTTCTTGGTGGGCACGGGACCCCTGAAGAACGCACTCAAGCTGACCATCGACCTCTACCGAGGCATCGCCACTTCTGAGGCCGCGGTGTCACTGGGCATGAGGGAGAAGGTCACGCTGCCATTGATCGAGTTGACGCCGCCCGTTGATGCAAGGAGCAAGCGGAACGAAGACCCCAGGGTGTGCCTGGCGACTGAGATCTTCGACGACGATGCTACGCTAGCGCGCACTCTTGCCTCCGCTTTTGAGGGCTGCGCACCACCACCACGTGAGGCGGTGTCCCTGGACACAAGGGGAGAAGACCGTCTGGCCCTCGCAGGGGAAAGGTGTGCACCTGCACCTTGTGCATTCTCACGAAACCACCCCGAGCTGGTGGACCTCCTGGCGTCATGGCTAGAGGAGATGAGACTGAGAAGGTTCAACTCGGAGGAGAGGGAGAAGCTCGATGCGCGTTGCCAGTCCATGGTGGAGGCGGGCTTCTTGAAACCCAGCTCAATGATGCGAGTCGAACTCACTGGGCGGGTCAGCTTGCACGCCGAGAGCGCAACGTACGAACCTCCGGTGCCCGGTACGTCCATAACGGGCCAGACGTTGGGCATGCTACAAGCGTCATCACGCAGCCAACGGGAAGCCAACGTGGCGACCAGAAGTGAGTGGTCCAGTGCTGAAGAGCCAGCTGGGAGGGGGTCCGTCATGCCAGCCAGCCTGGCTACGACTCAGACAGACCCTCGCTATCCAGACCTCACGCAGGAACAAGAGGCCGAGAGCGAAGCTGACTTCAAGCTGGCCAGCGTACAGCCATGGGTGGGCATGGCAGTGAACCCGTGGGATTACCAAGACAAGGAAGGCAGCTGGTCTCAGCAGCGCCTGTACATCGACCGCACTGGCTATGCTCGCTTGTGCACGCTCTGCGAAGAGGGCGATGGCAGTGGTGTGGACGCAGGATTTGTGCAGGTCAAGTTCTCGCGTTGTGGAGAATTCAAGACCATCTTGGAGACGGAGTTACTGTGGCCCGACTTCACGTTGGTGGATCAGAAGGTTGACAAGGAGACGAAGATACCCTCAGAGTCCTGGACCACAAGGGCGAGCGGCAGGAAGGACAACGACCAGGTCCCACTCCCTGACTGTGGTGCCCATTGGGAAGCTGGAAGGTACACGATGGCGAGTGTTCAGGAGGCCCTCAACACCCACCAGATTTACCCAGGGGTCGTAACGGGCAAGCTCATGTGGGACAAGGTGGCGCGCCAGTTCTGCGTGCTCAGCGAGCACACTCGCGCCCAGTGGGATCTCATGGAGCGCATGGTACGTCACACCATGGAGGGTGCCGCCAACATGAGCCCCATGGGGAAGGTGACTGGCGAGTTCCAGTTGCCCTTTTACTACGAGAAGGACCAGCGTTGGCAATACCAGCATCTGAAGTACGTGCAGCGAGTGGACATCGCTGACCTTCGAGCTCGTCTGAAGGTGAGGTATGATAAGGAGGTGGCTGGTGTGGAGGACCTGGGTGTAAAGATGGTCCCGCAGCTCACGCTGTCGGACGCAGCGGACAAGGTGGGGAAGTTCTACCCAGTGACAGATGGGGAAGGAGGCAATGGCGAGGTGTTCAGCACGAACGCCGCCGCCGTGGAGTACCTACACCTGGGGGACAACGCTAGAGTAATGCTTGGTGCGTGCAAGACGGAGGAACAAGCACATGACGCGCTGGACACTTATGGGGCCAGAAGGAACCCTCCGGTACGCACGCCCAAGACCCTCAGGACACTGAAGATGGTCAGAGGAGATGAGGCGGGACCATCTGGCTCCACACCGCCACCATCCTCAGCTACGCTTCGCCTGAGGCATCAAACCTGGCCCAATGGAGCCTTTGACCCTACGAGGCTAGAATATCACGCCTCAGTGTTCCAGGGCACCTACGAGCCAGAGTCGCCCACTCGCAGCGAGAACACAGCTGGGGAAGCCGACTGGCTGGATCTGGACGGGATCTCAGAGTTCACGGCGCTGCACGGACAGACGGTCTTCCTCATCCAGTACCGTTGTTTCAAAGGCGAGATCGAGTTCCAGCTTGGGAAGCCCTACGCGCAGCGAGGGAAGGGGGTGCACACGCAGCAACTCAGCAGCAAGACCCTGCACAGGTACTCCTCCTCCGCGGGTGTGGGACAACGGGGAGAGTTTCTGCCTCTGGGCGGGCAGTCGAAAGGCTGCACGGGAGGACTCCTCGGCACCATGCAGAAACACATGGAGCACCTTGTTGATCGTACTCAACTCGTGGAGATACAGTAGCCAGAAGCCATTTGCACGATGGCCCGCAGCAAGGCACTCTACGGGTGTTCAAGACCCGTGCCAATGCCCAGTCCAAGGCCGTCTACTACCTCTTCGAGGACCATCGCTATTACCGTGAGCGAGGACCCAGCGAGATGGCGTTCACCTTGGAGTACCTTTCCTCAGGGACACGCAAGTTCGACTGCTGTAGCTGGGAGACCTGGAACAAGGTGGCAGTGATGCATCGGGAGTCGTTGCCCGCGTTCACATCCCTGGTGGGCCCTGCGTTGCTGGCTGAGGCACATCGGGCAGAGGTGCAGGAGCACCTGCGCAACGACTTCATGAGGTGCCTGGACCCAATCGAGGGAGAGGATGATTCCCATGCAGGAAGTGAAGAGGAAGATGGCAGCATCTCGGGACACTCGCCCAATCTCGCGGCTGCTGCGGGTGTGACCCTACGAATTTAGGAATCGTAGGTAGGGCCATGTTTGCCTTGTATCTACCTTGTGTCTGGAATGGCCAAAAACCACGACCAGACATGGCCATGTTTAGTCAGTTTTTCAGCGGCGCAACACAACCCAAGTAAGGCCATGTTTGGTCGTGGTTTTTGGCCTTACTTACCCCTTACTTACCTTGTACCTACCCAATGTCTAACGCACCATACGTACGCCCGTGAATGCATGAATCACTTAGAAAATGGGTAGATACAAGGTAAGTATGGCCATGTCTATACATAAACAAGGGGAAGTAGGGCCCTATCTATCATGTATCTATACTCAAGTACTGGGTAAGTATGGCCATGTCTATACATAAACAAGGGTAAGTAGGGCCCTACCTATCATGTATCTGTACTCAAGTACAGGGTAAGTATGGCCATGTCTATACATAAACAAGGGTAAGTAG
>LGRX02013999.1:0-26712 GCA_001247695.2 Cymbomonas tetramitiformis
ATCACAGCCACAGACCCATCACAGCCACAGACCCATCCATAGCGGGAAATGAGGCTCCGCGACCGCGAGGCAGAAGCCCGGCGAGTATATGATGGCTGCCTGTTCAGGCGGGGCTGCAGCCGCTTGATCGCGGCTGTGGCGGGGATCGACGGCTTGGGAGGTGCACCTCAAAGGAGTTTGCTTGTGCGTTGATGCTTGTCGCCACAGATTGGGGACGAGGGTGACCTGGGCAGCTGGGGAGCTGCAGCGTTGGAGGGCAGCAGATGTGGGGCTGAACCTGAAGGTGAGTGTGCGTATTGAGGTAGGTGCTCTGCCCGTAGGGTGGGTGTTGGTGCCCCAGAGGCGCGCAGCACCGCGGGCCTTCCGGTGCGAGTCTGCGGGCGGTGACCGGCCTGGTTGAGGAACCGCACGGCACATGTGCCAGAGGAGGACGCATGCTCCGGAGTGCCGTTGATGGGAGGAGGGCCTCGGTGGTGGACGGTCTCGATGCGGAGGTTCATGAGGAAGGTAGGGTTTGGTTGCTGTGCTGCTGAAGGCCCTTGGATGGATGGTGGTGCAGTTGGCAGCGAGGGTTACAACGGATGCGGTGGGCGGACCCTTACCGGGGGAGGTAGGCACGAGTTGGGGAAAAAGACGTCAGGGCGGCAGGTAGAGACCTTGGTTGGAACTCGAGGAGGGGGAACGCAGCCTTGTCGGGGCGGAGGATAGGGCATGAGGGAGGGGGCTGGCCACGCAAGGGAGTTGGTGAGCTTGGTTCCAGAAGGCTCGGGGGGGGGCGGGTTGTGAGAAAACCTTTGAGCCTTCTGACTGCGAGTTTCCGGCGCAGCCAACCGGAGGCGCCAAAGCGCCTTTTGTCGGAAGCCGGGATGCAGTGCTCTTAGCGGAGCGTGGGCGGCATGGTGGAGGGCTCTGCTGCGAGCGCCAGAGGAGCTTGGAGAGGGCGGAGGGGGTAATATAATCCATGTGGCGCTCACCTTGCCTTGGGCATCCTTGTTGGCGCCCCCCTTCATTAGAGCCTCAGCAGTCTGGAGGTGGCCGAAGAAGATGGCGTGAAGCAGGGCCGTGCGGCCATTCTGCACCAAGGGAGTCGTGCGCTCAGTGCTCTTCAAGCACCAGGCAGCGATGATACTGCCTGGGTGCCACCCGTCAATCTGTGGCAGCTCGGGATGACAGGCATGGCAGGGTGCCACGCGTCAATCTATGGCAGCTCGGGATGACAGGCATGGCAGGGTGCCACCCGTCAATCTGTGGCAGCTCGGGATGACAGGTATGCCAGGGTGCCACCCGTCAATCTGTGGCAGCTCGGGATGACAGGTATGGCAGGGTGCAGTATTCACATTTGTTGTTCTCACAGCGATGACCTGGACTAGCATTTGTCGTTCTCACAGCGATGACCTGGACTAGCATTTGTTGTTCTCACAGCGATGACCTGGACTAGCATTTGTTGTTCTCACAGCGATGACCTGGACTAGCATTTGTTGTTCTCACAGCGATGACTTGGATTAGCATTTGTCGTTCTCACAGCGATGACGTGGAATAGCATTTGTTGTCCTCGCCGTGATTACGTGGAATAGCATTTGTTATGCTCACAACGATGACGTGGACTAGCATTTGTAGTTCTCACAGTGATGACGTGGACTAGCATTTGTAGTTCTCATAGCGATGACGTGGAATAGCATTTGTTGTCCTCACAGCGATGACGTGGAAAAGCGTGGGCGGTGAGATACGGAGAGGGGAATAATAGGGGATTTGCCTTATCAGCATTTTCGGTGTTCACTCCGCTTTTCAGAAGATGTTCGGCAATATCCGTGAGGCCTTTCTTTGCCGCATAAATCAGCGGTGACAGCCCCGCCTGCCAATGGTGCGCCAAGTGGCACGGTCATCCCGCGCGCAAACCTCAGCCACACGGCGGTCACTAGGTCAGCCTCCTGTGAAGACCTCCATATGCGGAGTTGGGAGAAACCACGCGGAGGTCGTTGGACACCGCTGAAGAATTGCCGCATCAAAGTTTCACTGCACACATTTACTCAGCCTCAAGGTACCTCTTGCTGTACCGTCTGAGCAGAACCGAAGGGATGTATTTAAACGTCACTGAGAGACTGCACACGCAGCGAGGAACTGCAGATGCAACCAACAAGAAGATGTATTGAAATCAGTGCCTCTGTGGGGCACCTACACCACATTTCTTCTCCGTGTTGGCGCCGGCATCAAGCAGAATACGCGCTATCTGAGGCTTCGATAGGTTGATTGCAATGCTCAGAGGCGGACGATTGCTCTGCAAAAGGTCCAATCCACCTCCCCATTCCCTCCTGCTCTCATCTCTCCCGCCTCCCCGTTCCCTCCTGCTCTCATCCTCCCGCCTCCCCAGTCCCTCCTGCTCTCATCTCCCGCCTCCCCAGTCCCTCCTGCTCTCATCTCCCGCCTCCCATTCCCTCCTGCTCTCATCTCCCGCCTCCCCATTCCTCCTGCTCTCATCTCCCCGCCTCCCCAGTCCCTCCCTCCTCATCTCCACTCCCCAGTCCCTCCTGCTCTGTCTCCCGCCTCCCCATTCCCTTCTGCTCTCATCTCCCGCCTCCCCATTCCCTCCTGCTCTCATCTCCCGCCTCCCCATTCCCTTCTGCTCTCATCTCCCAAAAGCATGGCTCAGATTTGTGCTGTGACCTGTCGTGCGACATGCCAGTGCAAATCTGGAGACAAATGCTTTTTTTTGCCTCAAACCGACGGCTGCGTTCACCCAACCCGCCCATTGTTTAGTGAACTCTGTGGCTTTTGACATTCTTTTGGCAAAGGAACATTCCTGGTAACTGGTGGTGAGCTGAGAGCATTTGATGAAGATCGCAGATCAAAGTACAAATAGCAAGATGGGAAATCATAAAGACAAGCGCGAGCAGAGCTGCATTTCTGACATGCTGTGTAAATGGGCAGAAGAAACCGAGTTTTTCAGACGCTATTCTATTCTGAGGCTATGGACATGCATGGCCTGAAACTGTCATCCACTCTGCAGGCAGCCGAACATCCTGCAGTGACATCAGAATGGAATTAGGTGTCTGCATGGCCTTGTATGTGTTGAATACCGCAGCTTCAGTGCGGTGTGGCCTCAGAGGTCCTTGCAGGGTGCAAGCCGCAAGCACTCACGGCGGGAACTAGTGGGTCGCGCATGTGTTTGCTTTCGACAAACCTTCCCTGTTAAGTTGTTTAAGTTTGCCCCAGCTGATACCAGCACTTTGACAATATCTTCGTGGTCGGACATCATGGCCCAGCCGAGTGGCGTGCGGTTGTACTGCAAAGGTACCCTTGCAGCCCAAAATCAGTCCCTGTGGGGTCTTTGCATCGTAGCTCGGAGGGACAAGCCGTTTGTGGCAAGGGCGCCTGAAAGAATCACCCGATTCTATGAGAGGGCATCGTATGTCCCCCAATGTGCAGGTAATAGGAACAAACACAACTAAAATCTACACAAGATCGGGCGTGAACTGATCGTGGCTGCTAGAATCCATTCTTTGAGGATGTGGTCATCATCACGTGTGGGACCCATGACGCGCATGCAGTGTTCGAGGCGGTCATCATGACGTGTGGGACCCATGACGCGCATGCGCAGTGTTCGAGGCGGTCATCATGGCGTGTGGGACCCATGGCGCCCAGTGTTCGAGGCGGTCATCATCACGTGTGGGACCCACAAGCGAGCGCGCATGCACGTGTTCGGCGGTCATCATCCGTGTGGGACCTGACGCGCATGCAGTGTTGAGGCGGTCATCATCACGTGTGGGACCCATGCAGTGCATGCAGTGTTCGAGGCGGTCATCATCACGTGTGGGACCTTGGCGCCTTCATGTTCGAGTAAGCGGTCATCATCAGCGTGTGGGACCTGAAGCGCGCATGCGGTGTTCGAGGCGTCATCATCACGTGGGACCGCCGCGCGCATGCGGTGTTGAGGCGGCCATCACCACGTGTGGGACCCATATGACGCGCATGCAGTGTTCGAGGAGGGTCATCATCACGTGGCCGGACCTGCGGCGCATGCGTGTTCGGCGGTCGCTCGTGTGGGACCTATATGCATGCAGTGTTCGAGGCGATCATCATCACGTGTGGGACCCTCGCGCAGTCACAGTGTTCGAGCCCGGTCCTCATCACGTGTGGGACCTCATGGCGCGCATACGTGTTCAGGCGGTCATCATGGCGTGTGGGACCTCAGCCTGCAGTGTTCGAGGCGATCGCCATCATCACGTGTGCCCGGACCCAGCGCGCATGCGGTGTTCGGGCGGTCATCATCACGTGGGGACCTGATCTATACGTTAGGGTTGAGGGCTGGTATGTCCCCCCATCTCATGATAGGGCTTCGTATATCCCCCCCCATCTCATGAGAAGGTTTCGTATGTTCCCCCCCATACATTTAGAGGGCTTAGAATATCCCTCTACTTTCTGGGAGGCTTGGTATGTCTACCCTGATATGAGAAGTATATTTATTCCCTTCGTATTAAAGAGGGCTTGATACTTCCCCCAAACTTGATGCGAGGGGCTTGCATGTCCTCCCTATTCTATGTCCCCCCTATTGAGTGAGAAGGCTTGGTTTGTCCCCCTTCTTTAGGAGAGGGCCTGGTGTATCCTCCTATTTCATCGCCCCATTTACCATGGGTATAATTATGGAACAATCTATCATTTAACAAAAAATTGTAATTAAAAAAAATACCCAGTCGATTCTCTGTGCAGCAGCCAGTGTGCCACTTCGATTCGAGCCTCCTGCACTGGACTCCCAACCAGTTGAATTCACGATTGCAGGTGCAGCGAGGTTCAGCAGGAGGAGAAGGCGGGCCCTCACCTTCTCCACCGCGTCTTTATTGGAACCAGCTTCGAGGAGCATAGTGACCACTGCCACTTGCCCGTTTTTCGCCGCCATGTGGAGCGCCGTTCCACGCTGCGGGGACGCCGCATACCCCCCCTTGAGGATTCAGCCAATGTACTCCCACCATCTCGATATCCACCCTCCAATATCATCCAAATACAACATACGCATCAAACGTCGTCCACAAACAACACCAACTACTATTGTCATTCACAGACAACACCGGCTTCCACTGTCATTCACAGACAACACCGACCTGCAGCGTTTTCGACGGACATCGCCGCACTGTTGAGTCCTGCCCTGCGCTGCGAGGCTCTGCGGCCTCCTCAGTCGGAATCAGGTCTCGGGCTCCCGTCACGACGGACATCGCCTTGAGTTGTTATCGCCTTGAGTTTCAAGGCGAGACGTGAAGCACGGGTAAACATTACGTGAGAAGCCACAAAGAACGCTGTCCGCATGAAGGTTGTGGGCGAACTGAGCGTGGGAGCTCGGCTCACCGCGGGGTTTGAGCTTGAGCCAGACTTAGCTTCGAGGTTGATCCCAGCCGCAAGCAAGGCGTCGACGATGTCAGTATTGCCCGTTTTCGCGGCCAGGTGCAGCGCCGTATAACCGTTCTGCGACGAGCAGGCACACCCTTGTGACCCATTATTTCTGTGGTGAGCGGCACTTGAGCGCATCTTTCACCCGCAGCCTCCAGGCACGTGCCGCGCGACAGCATTCCCCGACTGTTGAATGACACGTTAGCGCATCGTCGGCAGTACCATCGTGCTAGAACGGAGCGCGCGGTATCAGAAAGGAAAGGTCGTCGGCAGTACCCAGTCCCCCGCATTGAGCGGGACGTCAGAATCTGCTGCAAGCGCCTCCTTGAGAGCGCTCAGATCTCCGTCCGATGCTGCGGTGTGCAACCGTGTGGATGGCTGAGCGAGCCCCACACCCAGAACATAGCACCCGCCTTCCGCAGTCTTGGGATGCCTTCTTCAGGAGCTGTGGAAATGGGAAATTAGCTGCCACATGGAAGCAGGAACCTATTGTAATACAAGCGACAAATCGTCTTAGGATGTGCTGCGATTTCAGTTTCGGGAAAACACAGGAGCCTCGTCTCAGAAGCATCGGAAAGCAATTTTCAGGGTAGTTACACATCCCCTGAATAAACTTGTCACAGATGTCCGTTTATAAACGAACCCTGCGACAAGAGGGTGAGAATCCGGTCGGTCAATCGACAAAATTTTGGCACTTCTCAGTCGTATGCCGCTCCAAGCGTACATGGAGGAGCTTCATTAACGAACTTTCCGCGGGCCAATACGAAGTAAGGATCGATGCACGCAGACCCTTGAAACCTGCACTATCAGGAGGCCTCGGGGAAGTGGCATCGCATCGCAGCGGGCTTCGATTAGCTTTATGCCCGAAAACGTTGCATCGAAGTTAAATTCACGCACGGGCTTGAAAGCTCAAGGAGGGAATTGTGTTGATTTACACTCGGGCTTTCGGGAAAATACCACAAAGCAGCTGAAGAGTTTCCCGAAGAACATATCCATAGTGTATTCCGGAAAGGTTCACAACCCCGCTTCTTGTCGTTTCGGGTTTGGTGTGTCTTGAGGTGGCTAAAACGTTCCATTTCTTACGTAAGCATTACTACTGTAACTTAGGGGTGCCCAACTAAAGTTGAGCCGTCCAATGTTTTCAGATCGGGAACATCGGAAGGTCCGAAGAGATTCCTGGGGAGCAACAAAGGAATGTATCGTATTTTGATCTCTGGAATCGTATATGGACTGTCGGATTCGGAAATTGCCACTGTTAAAAATGAACGGACCAGTTTAAGTTGGGCAGCTCTACTGTAACTGTTCACTCACTGTAACACTCAACACCCAACGGGCCAATAATGTCGCTGTCGTGACAAAGTACGAGACTAGTGACACGAGTAGGAAGTCTTGGCCCTATCCACACCCGTGGATCTAAAAACACCCACTCTTTAGATACGATAATCGTTATGAACTATTTGAATATGGAAAGGGAAGGGTTATACGCGCTGGAATTCACACGTCGTTTCCGTCTCAATCCCGGAAAAATTCTGAACCAGCGTGACGGTCATATCGTCTCGCATCGTCTCGCATGTCATCGTGAATTTAATTTCCAGGATTATTAAATCATCATCAATTTATCTTCCATCGATATCGCGGATACGATTGCCGTTGGCGTTGACTAGCTCAAGGATAAAGAGCTGCGCACCAACATTTACTGCTCATAATTTTCTCAACGGTCCTTCGCTTCGCCTCATGGGCGGAACGATGTCGTGGCTGCTGTGTTATGCGCAGGGATTTCGGAAGTGTTTGGCTGCTTCTATTTTTCAGTTTACTTATGCATATGTGCCAACTCACGATACTCATTTTGTGCAGCTTGTGTCGCAGGTTTTCCGATGGCGAGGAGGGGCGCGCTTTCTTGTGGTGTGGAAGTCTAGGGCAACCTAGCTTGGGATCACACCCAACCACATCGGACCCACCTTGTTCTCACGTTTTATTCAACTCACTTTGAATATGCATACAAAGTTTGAGGAGCATCGAGGTGTGTTAAGTTAGAGACTGATTTATCTTTTTGGGTTTATGGCGTCATCGCGACCTCTTGGGTTGTGGAAGTCAAGGTTGAGCATGCCAACCTTGCTTGGGTTCGAACCCAACCACATCGAAGTCCTCTGTGTTAGCGCACGAAACTTTGCACTAAATTTGCTGAGACTAATATTAGTTCACCATCTTGCGCGCAAGTAGTATGATGTAGCGTTTACGGACAGAATTTTTCCCCACCACAAAAACCCTAGGGCTGCGCCCTAGGGTTGGGGTAAAATCCAATCCCCAAACCCTACAACATTCTACTATCCTCCAAACCCTAGGATGACGTGTCAATTTCCCGGTGAGCTTCCGGTGAGCTTCCGGTGAATTTATCCGGTTCGGTGAGAGTTTCCGGTGGAATAAATATAAATATGATAAATTAGAAAAAAATAATTTATCATCTGTTTCTCCAATATTCCTTTCCATACGAAACAAATATTTCTTCATTCTTCTTTATATCTTTTTTTAATCGAACATTCCCGACAGAATTTATTACAGCATTATTTTTGCATTTAATTTTCTTGGCTGTTTGAGGAGTGCAATCATTAAATTTACCGGCTACGGAATTTGTTTTTGATGCATCATAAAATAAATTTTTATTTTTCTCCCAAATGTGCGTTCGTTGATTTAATGGAGGGAGTTGATTTGATGTCAATTTTTGTGTGCCAACGGTATACCTACCAACTAATTTATCTTTTTTTAAATCTTCTTTAGCGTATACACCCAAACCTGAATTGGGAATACTACTTTCACTTATATTAACAACTCTATGAACATAACAATATGGACTATATTTACATGTCATGTTGCGACATTGGTTCCCACTACTTTTAGAAATAGCAATGCAGCGCTCACAAGGCGTTTTCTTCATTAATATGACATAACATTAAAATTGTAGCTAAACTTCTACAATAAACATAAACTAACTTAAAAAATAAATATTATAACTTAATTTAATAAAATGATTTCGGTAGTTAAATATAATAATTTTGATATTGAAAAATTGAGTATTGAAAATGTTGATTTTACAAAAATAAAAAGTAAATCTAAACCATATAAGTTTATAAGTATTCAATATGATCAAAAGCCGTTATACTTAGAAACACCAAAAATGCATTGTCCATTTGGAGTTAACAACTTTGAAGGTAGTGACCGGTATAATATTTCGTTTAATTTAGTTGAAGATATGGAAAATATTATATTAGCTATAGAGGATAAAATTGTAAATCATATTTATGAAAATCAAATAAAATATTTTTCCAAAGATACTTTTAAACTTTCAAACTTGAAAGAACTTTTTAATAGCTCGATCAAAGTAAATCAAAATAAGAATTATTCACTGATGATATATAATAAAGAAACAAATGAGTAAATCAATCACCGAGAAACAAATACAAGATTTCTATTTAGACCCGGAAATAGGCTTATCAAATATAAGTTCATTCACATCAAAATTAAAAGCAAAAGGTTATAAAGTTACACAGAAACAAGTAAAAGAGGCGGTCGAACGAAGACTGAAGTCAATCAAACTTTTTCAGGTAAAAAGAAAATAAATAAAAATGAATTATATCCAATTTATGGTAAAGACTTCAAAAAATTTATATTCAAGCAGACTTAGCATTTATTCCAAAATTTAAAAAACAAAATAAAAATTATGCCGTGATATTAACGGGAATAAATATAAACACGCGGAAAGCATATGCTTATGGGTTAAAATCAAAAACTATAAAAGATAAAAACAATAAAAATATAGAGGCAGCCGAAGGTGTCATACCGGCTATGAGAAAATTGATTAAGGATTCCAAAATGAATGTATTAACAACGGACAACGGTAGTGAATTTGTGAATAAAGCTATGAAGAAACTTTTGGAAGATAACAATATTGAACATTATTTGAACGAACCCGAAGACCATAGTACAATGGGTATGATTGAGAGATTTAACAGAACATTAAAATATAAATTAGAACTTTATTTTAAAAGTCAAGATACCGTCAATTGGATAAATGAATTAGATACTATTGTAAATAATTATAATGAAACGAAAAATGTAGGAAATATAGATAAGTCTGCACCAAATGATATGAATGAAGATAGAGTATTAAGAAATATTTTATTAAAAAGAAATATATTAACAAAACTACTTTCTAAAATTGATATTAAACCTGGAGACAAAGTTAGAATTAAAATAAAAACTAAAACTTTTGATAAAGAAACTCAACGATGGTCAACTAGAATTTATAAAGTTAAAAAAATGGAAGGCTTGTCTTATGTAATAGAAGACAACAACGAAACTTTAGCTAGAAAATATAAACCAAGAGAATTGCTCGAAGTGAAAGGTAATGTTTCAAATCAAAGTAAAAATAAAGATGAAGCTACCGTAAAAGAATTAGTAACAAAACAAAATAAAAAAGAAAGAAAAAATAAACGCGAAGGTGTTTCAGCTTCAAATAGATTATCTAAAAGAACTCGTAGTCAAAATAAAAACAATAAAGATGATGATTTAGAAATTGATTTAAGATAAGTTATATCCTTCAGGTCGTAATTGATATGGATTTATTTTATCAACTTCTTCTAATTGTTCTTGTATCTCTTCAAACTCAGGGTGAAGTTCGTCCAAATTACCTTTTAAATTTTTAGTCCAACCTTTAGCATATACTTTACTTTCAACTCTTGTTTCTAACCCTTGTGGACATAATACTTCTTGTTTGTTATTTCTTTTCCGTTTTCTAATTACCTTATATGTCAACTCAGCATATTTACCATCAATTTTATCAGTCAAATTCTTAACCATACATACCATTGATTTATGATTGATAATTTTACTGTTTTGATGTGACAAATAGAATCCTTTACTTTTGGTAAGGGGCTCAGCATTTGAAAATTGTAGGGTGTAGCTTTTTGGTCCGGTCGCTCCGTATTCAGTGCATTCTTTTATAATGTTTCTTTTATCATCATAAAGTTCATTAGTTAATTCGCCCAAAAAGTCACCTAATTCATTTTTGTAAATATGATCATTTACTCCTTCTTTTTCAATGTAAATACAAGAGTCTGTATCAGTGTATAACACATTGTCAAACCCCACCTTTTCACACAAGTCATACAACTTTAATCTTGCATGAGCCGTTGTAAATACCCCTATAATTTCGCTCGTAGAACATTTGTCCGGACCCTCAAAATATTCATTTTTGAAACGATAATTCATAATACATTTCGCATTTCCTTCGATACCCGCAAATTCGTAATTTATTTCATATTCTTGGTCAAACACCATTGCATAAAAGTCGCTTGGTTCATCTATAATTTTGGTTTTCATTTTGTTTAATTGTTGAACGAATTTTCCCCATAAACTGTTAAGGTACATCTTTGCCACCGCTCGCTTTCCGGGGTTTTTCTTGATTTGAGATTTGTCTAAAAGAATACCTTCTCTTTCAAAATATTGTTGAATGTACTTATCTTTATCCATTTCAGTTTTAACCCATTCAGGGTATCCACTTGCTTCTTGTTTGATTTTCAAAAACTTGTTTACATAAGGTGCAAACAATTTTGTGCTACGCTCTTTCCAATGTCTAATTTCATAAATTTCCAATAATTCATATCCCATATCGATTGCTTTGTCAACTTCAATTGTTGAGAAAGTACCTTCTTGTTCATGTAAAGTAAATTTCAATTTACCATTGTCTCTACATGGTAACACCGGAAATTGTAGGTCTTTTGGAGGTTTAACTTTACAATAAATAACACCAAAAAACTTTTCAGTTTGATTTTTATACCTCGATAGATATTCTTTAACCGAAACATTTTTAAATTGCTCGTCAAAACCGATAGGATACTCGCAATACTTCATAACCCAAGGGTATAAACTAGTAAAATCTAGATATCTCAATGTTTCACCAAATTTCTTTTTCCAATATAATTGTTCAGGGTTTGTTCTACCTCCAAAAAATGCATCTCTAATTACAAGATCAGGTTTGTAAGTTTTCATAAAGTCAAAAACTGGTTGTTCATTTAATTTATCATTTTCCCAATCACATTCCCAAATATCTTTTACAACATAACCCATATTTTCCAATTTTTCTTTTTTCTCCTCAGTTTTTCTATATAAATCACCAAAAGTTATATTAGAGTCTCTTGATACATTTGCTTTATGGTTGGGGTTGTAAATTGCAGGGTTACCATGAAACCGGTCACCATTAAATTCGAATATTTCATTGGTTTCTTCGCAATAACCGTCCGCTATGAAGTTTGTTTTTGGAATTTTATATTCTCTAATTATTTTGATACCTTTAGAATGTTCCAAATAATTGATCCATTCAGCACACACTTTACTTTGTTTCTTAATTCTATAATATCCAATGCTTTTTTTAGGCATAATGTCTTTTCGATGAATATGTTGGGCAGTCGATGCAATGGTCATAAAGTTGAAAGGGTCGGTTTCACATGCTTCCAACAATACACTACGATATTCTAAACATGATTTTCGAAGTATCAAAACATCGTTTGAACAATACTTTCGTAATTCATTTTTATTGTTCCAAACAAAATTTTTGTCATCACATTTTTCATTATACCAAATATCGAATTTTTCTTTATCTTCACATTTCATATTTTCCGGACAAAAATGGTGTCTATTAGGTATTTTCCCGGTATAATTCCAATTTTCTTTTTTGTTGAATAAATGAGGATAGTATCCTTTTTCGACATCATTTTCCAAACCCCAAGTTTTGGGTAACTTTGCAAGACCACAACTAACATGGTTTATCGAGTCAATTAGTGTGACTCCTAAATAAGTCAATTTCATTATTTTGTTTCCAACTCTAATAATTTCTGGCATTTTTTTCTTATCATCAAATTTATGCATTACTAATAATGCTTCAAAAATCAGCAAAAAATCGTACGCTTTGCCATTGTGAGCAACAAAGGTGTATCCTTTATGCTTTTCACTAAATAGAAATTCTAAAAAGGATTGCATGTCATAATGTTCAAATCCCTCAACCAAATTGTCTTTGCTTTTTGGATTTTTTGTGTCATCTAAATATTGAGTAATTGCTAAATTCATATGATGTTTAAAATGAAATGCTGGAAACAGCAGCTCAGGCAGTGAGGACCCGCTGCCGACGGTGAAACAACGGATCACTAAACTCGGATATACAAACGATATATACCCGAGATGAGTGACACAGGCTGACCACCGAAGATGACATACAGGAATGGCACTAGATTGTACGAACTAGTCGTAGTGTCAATTCCAGCACACCACCTCATCTGAGGTGGACCAGCTAGTGACACTCACCACCCTAGCTACTAGAGTTTACAGAGAAATGTCAAGATGTTAACTCTAGGGAGCTAGTCAAAGTCACAGGTGGCAAGATGAATGTACAGGCTAGCAAAATAATACTGCTAAGCCTAGGAAATTGCTAGGACCATTCTGGTCTGCTAAAATTAATGCTCTGCCAGCTAGTGGTGGGTGAACACACAATCCTCGCCTGTCTGCATGTGATGGAGAATGTAAAAAATAAGTCTGCCTGTCGGTTTAGCTTTTAGCATGCTGCGAACTGAAAAGGCCTCTTGCCTGTAAATTGCTCGTCTTAATTGTGAAAGGCTGCCCGCAAGTGGTGAGACATAAAACAGCATCCTTCAGCCCAAAACTACAGCAAGTGGTGGAGAATTCAAAAGGGAACACCGCCTGTCTGTTTAAAGAAATCAATAGAAGCCATCACCAGAATCGTAACTAGCATCATCCTCATAATAAGAATCTCCATCATAAAATGCTGCACCACCAGTTTCAACGGAATCGTGGGCTCCTGCCTCCCAGGCAGCCCACTCCTCTGCGGTGTACTCGATCTCATCGTCCGTAGTAGACTCATCTTCAAAAGAAACTGCGTCTACATGAAACTCGCTTTGCGGTAAAAATTCCTCCCCAAGTGGGGGCTCCAAAACTCCGCCATAAGAGTCGCCCTGGAAACCTGTGTCCAGGGTTTCATCCTGTTCCAATCGATCGGACGAAAAATGCGGAGCGGCCAAGTGGCCATCTTGCTCCTCCTTTACTTCCTCACAACTGTCGCTGGAATCATCGAAGTACCCAAGTGGATACTCCGATTCATCTACTTCTTCACTACTTAAATACTCCTCATAACCGCGAATAACCCCAGAGCCCATATAGGGAGGCACAATGGGAGGTGCATGGACATAGTGAACTTCGGTTACCACAGGAGGGGCCTGTGGCACCATCTCGCTTGCCCTAGTGGCACTAGGCAAGGGTCTAGTGGTGGAAACTTGAGTAGAAATTGATCGGACGCCCAAAACTGCATCGCCATCGCCAACGCCTTTCTCACAAAGTGAAGGTGTAGAATTCTCGGAATCTACGGTTGCAAGCTCAACGCCCTGGACACCACCAACCGGTGTGCCAGTCTCTGAAACAATAATTTGCAGAGAAATTGGTGAAGAATCCGCTGAGGAAACTGCCGAAAAATCCGAACTCCGAAAATGTGAAAGAGCGCGCCCCATAGAGGCACACAATGACAACAGCTGCGAGCGTTTGAGGGTTGAGACCCTCTCCTGTAAACTATCAATAGTCGCCAAAAGAGCAAGAAGCTCCTCACTCGAAGAAAACTGCTGTGAATCCATCAAAGAAAACGAGATCTAACAATGAAATAACGAAACAAAAATCGTAGGAGTCCACCCCGTCGTAATCGCCCAAAGCCGTAAGCAGTCGTTTCCAGAAAATCTGAAGAATTCGTTCTAAAGCGTCCCACAAGGCGTGGAGACGCTCAACCGAAAGATAGGGCGGAAATAAAATAAAATTCTACGCTAAAATTCAGTTCACGCGAACGTGAGAAGGACCATAACCTGCTGGAAACAGCAGCTCAGGCAGTGAGGACCCGCTGCCGACGGTGAAACAACTGATCACTAAACTCGGATATACAAACGATATATACCCGAGATGAGTGACACAGGCTGACCACCGAAGATGACATACAGGAATGACACTAGACTGTACGAACTAGTCGTAGTGTCAATTCCAGCATGAAAGTCTTTAGTTTTTTCATTTAAATACTTTGTCTCTTGAGTACATTCAAAATCAAAAAAAGCTAATTTCTCAATAGAGTCTTTCTTCTTGACTTGTTGAATATAACATTTGTGATTATTTAAGTCACAATATTCTTCACAATTCTTACATGTTGAATGACCACATATATGTTTAATTTTGGTCTCATAATGTGTGTTACATTCTTTGCAATAATGAATCTTATCACAAGTAGATTTTACATGATGGTCATAACAATCCTTATTAAAAAAGAATCGATCACACTTGTCACAATATATTTTATGCATCAAACTTTTATTTTGTCGATTTTTCTTATCTTTAAAAATGCATTTACTACTTTTGCAACGCGTGCATGATTTCGAACGAGTATCCAAAAATGCAATGATGTTTGTGATTGGTTCGTAATGTTTTTGAATAGGGTCATAACAAATATGATACACATTTTTATTTTCGTCATATATTTGATCATCACTATTGAAAGGATAGATTTTTACTTGTCCACATATACTATTTTCTTCATATACAATAATGTGTGCATTTAATATTTTCTCATATATTGGAATGTCTCTTAAATCAATTTGCTTATGAGACTCAATACCGACCAATTTCCTAATTTCCTCTCCTAGTTTTAATCGAGTTGACGGTCTTGTGAACTTGGTTAACGTGTTCCAAAATGTTTTATTGGTTTCTTTACAATGTAAATGTTGCAAAATAGCTAAAGAAATATCAAAACATTGATTATTATTATTGTTCAATGTAATGCAACTTTTCTTTTTGAATCGTTCTTCTTTATTTCTTGATTGTGGATTTGAAGAACCACCTCTAATAGCTTTAACGGTGTGGACAAAGAGAGTAATACTTTTAATAAACCCATGTTCTTTTAATTTTTCACTTTGAGCTATTTTTTCGATAGCTTTTTGTAAATTTTCAGGATGATAACCTAAATAAATGTCATCATTTTTTATTACATAATTATCTTCAAATTGTAACTCAAATGATATCAATTGTTTGTCATCACTTCATGCTTCGGGAACAAATCTACGTAAACCTTTTATTTCAAAAAGATTAAAATCTATTGGACCGTAGATATCTTTTCTAGTTTTAAATTTATCGATATACTCGGTGCGTTTGGTTTTTTTAATTTCTTTGATATTTCTAATATCAGTTTTTACATTATTTACAAATTTGTTAACCTTTTCATTTTTCTTTTTATTTATATTTTTTCGTGAAATTTCACGGTATTTTTTGAAAGTTTTAGATTTTCCATTGTATTTGTCTTTAATTTTTGTTTTCAACGATTTTTCATAATCATTTTTTGTAATAATTTCTTTAGATTTTTTCCTTCCATTTATTATTTTAAAACTTTCTAGAATATCTTGTAAATCAGCAAAATCTTTTCTAGTTTTTGCATCCTTCATTTCAATGTTGAAAGCTTTCCATTGACTAGGTGTAAGTTTAATATTTGAGGTGTTAAGTTTGGACATGGGAGAGGCTTTTATAATATATATATAAGATTATTTCTTTAAGCTCAATTGGGTTAGTACATTGGACTAAAAAATCACAATAATTTTGAGTATTGTGTTAGTAATTCATACTGTTTTGGTATGTCGAATGATGATTTTTTAAGAGCTTGAATCATATCATCAATAGTGATATTGTATAATTTGACGGAATTTGCTTTGATGGGCAAACCTCTTTTAATTCGTAAATTTAATATACGTTGTTTTAAAACTTTATCTTTGTTAATCTTGTAATGTTTAGCCACATCTAAATTGTTTTTTTCTGCTGATTTTTTGTAATAAGTATTTCCAAACTTTGAAATAACTTTCTCCATATATATGGGATATAATATAATAACCAAAAATATTTTTAAATTGTTTAAGTTATATAAAAATGGACATTTTAAACAATTCATGTGATTTTCAAGCATTTGTTTCAGGAATTATTCTTATTATAGGGGCTGTTTTTACGGGAATTAGATATAGTCGTTGTGAAACTATAAATTCACCTTGTATAAATTGTAAAAGGAAAATACTAGAACAAGAAGAAAATACTATTAATGTTTAGAAATTTTAATTTCTTTTTATATCTATTATATTCTAATAAAACAATGGGTTACCGCAAAGGTGAGAAAATAACAGATGAAAAAACTTTAGAAAGATTGAAAAATGCAAGATTGAAAGCTTTAGAAGTACGAAAATTAAAAGCCGAAGAAAAAAAAATATCAAAATTGCAAAAGATCTTGAAAAACAAAAAGAAATATTAGATGCAAAAGAAGTTATTAAAAATCACCAAAAACCGGAAAAGGACGAAATTGAAATTCAACCGGAAGTAAAAAAAGAAGTTGTAAAAAATTAAAAAAAATAAAGAATAAAAAACCAAAAGTTATTATTGAGGAAATTCATGAAAGTTCTAGTTCTAGCGAAAGCGAACCGGAAGTTATAGTTAAAAAGAAAAGAATTTCCAAAAAAAGAAATAATAAAGATATAGATAATAGCCCTCAATCACCTCGACAAACAAATACTCATTATGATAAAGCTTATAGAAGTTTATTTCCGGAACTTTAATATTAATAGAAAACTTAAATGTTACAAACTCAAAAATTAAAAAATAAAGATTATGAAATTAAATTACCGAAAGGCGGTGCTTTTAATATAAATACGGACCCAGATTTTATTAATATGCATTCCGTTATATTGGCGGTGGCAAAACGAGGTGTAGGTAAAACTTGCAGCTTTTCTAATTTATTACGATTGATGAAACAAAATAATGCATTAGACCGGTTAATTTTGGTAAGTCCTACTTTTCACAATAATTCTCATTATTTTAATAATTTACCATTGAACAATGAAGATATATTAGAACCTTCAATTGAAGCTCCCCAAAAAATAGAAGAAATTCTTGACACCGAGGCTCAAGAATACGAAGAATATCATGAAAAGTTGAAAAGATGGAAGAAATTGAATAAAATGTTAAAAGATAAAACAAAATCAATTCATGATATTCCAAATGAATTATTAATTGAATTTGAGGACACAATGTATAATCCACCGGAACATAAATATAATGGGAAAAAGCCGGTGATTGTGGTTTTATTAGATGATTGTCAAGGAAATGACATCATGTTACCAAGAGCTAAATTAAATCAACTTGTAACTACTCACCGTCATAAAGGTAAATTAAAAAATGGTGCTTTGGGAGTTACTTTATTATTTGCAACACAAAATTATACAAGTAATCAAATGGGCTTAAATAAATCAATAAGAGGCAACTTAACTCATATATTAGTTTTCAAAAATAAAAATATTAAAGAGTTAGAAAAAATTGCGGAAGAATGTTCGGGAGAAATAAATCAAGATACCTTTTTCCAAGTTTATGATAAAGCAATTGAAAACCCACATGACTTTTTATTTATTGATTTACATAAAAAGAGTACACATCCAAATGGATTCAGGAGAAACTTTAATGAGTTTATTATTCCAAATACTTTAGATTGACTTCATACATATTGCTTTCAAACAGTTTTTGCAGTAACTATTTAGAGGTCCGTCACCCATATCATCATCAAGAATTATGCAGCTAGCACAAACAGCCTTGCAACAAACAAAACAAGGAGTGCATTTCACTTTTTGCAGTGAGTCACAAGTGACGCATTTTACAACTGAGCAAATATCCTGTGGTAAACACACAAAAATAAAAAGAAGTTAGGACTTTTTGAGGAGGAAACCATGCTTATCATGGTAAGAGATGTTTAACTCATCCATCTTTTTGAACTTTGCAAAGTATTCCTCAACACTGGGAGGCCTTTTCTCTTGCCGTGCTGCTGCAAAAAACTGGTCAAACTCATGCTGATGACTTCTCAAGTCAAAACTTATCAAACCCTTTTCACTTGCTGTTGCAAGGTTTCCAGCCCAAAAGCCTTCCAAATATGTCATATCTTGTTTGAGAACTTGCTCATATGTGTGATAGAAATATTTTCCCTCATGCGACTCCTTTTCACTGCGAACTCGGGCAGCTCTCAAAGAGTTTATCTCTTTGTGATAACTCTCAGGGTCTTTCTCCATCAACTTAAGCATATGGCTCCAACCAAGTCTGCTTTCACTGCTGTATGCTGGGAACCGAAATACTTTCAAGTTGACATACTTTTCAATAAACAAAAGATAACTCACCTCGCAGGGGCCGGTTTTCTCACTTGCTGCTACAACATCGGTTGGTGCTTCGGCCTTTTGACAACTTGGGCACTGATATTTGTACCCTGCATTGAAATCGCAGTGAACTTCCAAAAACTCGGCCCTCGGTAACAACATGCCGTGAAGTTCTCTTGTGTTAGGGTCATACTCTTCACCAAAAGAACTCAGTATGACTTCCTTCACTTCGTCTGCTGTAAAAAATACACAGGAGTCACAATAGTCACACTTTAATTCTGTTGCAGAAAAAGTATCTTCCTTTTGAGAATCGGAGTCCTCAAGCGGACTATCCTCAATCGGACTATCTTCAAAACGCAGGTGTTGACCTCCCGATTTGAGGTCCGCATTTTGCGACTGTGCTTGCGAAAGTTTCGCCTCAAGTGAGGCAACTTTATCTTTTGAAGCGGCCACAAAAGAGGGTTTCAAAAGGTCCTCTTGCAAGGTGTTTAACTCGAGGTGGTCAAACTTAGTTTGGTAGTATTCGACGGTTTCTTGAGCCTCTGCCAACTTTCCTTTCAGCACGGCATTCTCTGACTCAAGCGAGGCTACTAACTCTGCGTTATCTCCTAGCTCTTGGCATGTGCTTGCGAGGTCTTCGTTGTAGCTTTTCAGCTCTTTGTTTTCGCGCATGATATTTTCAAGGATATCCTTGTCAATATGAACCAAGTTTGGCGGAGCCTTAAGGGCAGACTCGTCTTCGTCACTAGTCTCATCGTCCCTGCCTGTATTTGGCGGAGCCAATAACAGCTCCTCTTGAGACTCTTGTGACTCGAACATCGGCTCCGAAACTGTTGTGTCCTTGACAGGTAACTGTGGGTCCAAATATCGAAACTTTAAAAGCGCATCTACACTGACTCCACCCGATGCCTGGCGTAGAAGCTCATCGCGCTTCTCTTCAGCTGAAGATACCGACACTTTCAACTTTTTGCCAGCTTTCGCATGTGCTTCAGCGATACGTTTTCTGCTCTCGTTTTCCTGCTCTAGCAAGTGCCTGCTGTAATCGCGAAAGAAAACATCCCGCACGCCCTCGCTAATAGCAGCGGATGCCGTGGTTGTAGCGTAGTCTACTATAGAAGGAGCGACAACCGTTTTCCACGTTTTCTTTGTTGTGAACTTCGGCGCTTTTACCCAGCACCGATTACATAAAAAGTATTTGCTCTTGTGTTTACAACCAGCTTCTTGAGGCTCGATACGAGGGTTGTTGCGCACTTTGTCGAAGTTAATGCCGGAACACGGTACTGCTTTCGCAATAAGATATCCCTCAGGCTGAACTTTTGAGTTGCAATCATATCTTGTTTTATTATCTGCCAACGTGATAACAAACTCTTCAGCAGTTCTCTGTGCCATAATTCTGTTAACTTTTAACAAACTTGTAACTTTCGAACACCTAACGAGTAAGTAACGAGTAAGTAATGAGTAACTAATGAGTAACTCTTGAGTAACTACTGAGTAACTCTTGAGTAACTCTTGAGTAACTCTTGAGTAACTATTGAATAAGTGAAATCTGGAATTAAAGATTTTTTATTTTATTTTAATTATTTTAATTATTACACTATTTTAATTATTTTATTTTCTATTTTATTTAATAATTGTCACTATAAAGTTACTTGAAAGTTACTTATGAGTTACTTAGGAGTTACTCGAGAGTTACTCGAGAGTTACTCGAGAGTTACTAGTTACTTACTAGTTACTTACAGGTTGAAACTTACAGGTTACTACTGTATACGATCGATGTTCGATACTCGAGCTTAAACAAATTTGATACATGCTACAAAATAATGTTTGGCCACCCTAAATAATTAGTTAACAACTATGGCTAAAACACGTGGTACGAAACGCAAGCAGTGCACTCGCATGCAGTGCATAATATGCAATAAAGCATTTGGAGGTATTCCGTTCAATGCAATGCCTCTCGCAAGGGGAGAGTGTTGCGAGTCGTGCCATACTTCAAAGGTTATCCCCGCAACCGTGGAACAAAATGCGGAGGCACAAGCGGGTTCTTCCCGCGGTGTCAAACGTGAACGCAAGTCCGATTTTGAACCCGAGCCTTCTCCTAAGAAGGAAAAGAAGAAACGTTTCCGTCCGATTGAAGGACCTGGAAAACAGGACAACAAAGCGCTTCCCTCTGCTTCACTTGAGCTCCGCATGCGTTTACGGTCAAAAGTCAATATGCTCAAAAACGATACTGCAAGCCCTGGTGAAGACCCACAGCGACAGTCCGATTGGAACACAAAGAAAAAGTTAATAATGCAAAATGGAACAGAACAGCAGCGTGCAGCAATTCTTGTGCACGAACAGGTGTTTCCAGAAAGCACGTGTTATAAAAAGGCAGGCTAAACAGTGACGATGAACAACAATATACTATAGCAAATAGAATAATATTACCATACTTTGTATTATTTGTCTATTACTTGTTCTATTATTGGTTCTAGCTTCTAGTTTCTACCTCGAAAAATCCTATCAGTTTCCGCGTCCTGAATAGCCAGTGGGTACGAGACCTTGACAATATCATCGGTGTGTAAACACCCTCTGCATGCGTTGGGGTACCGATTAGCCCACTGTTCTGTATATCTGTTTTCGTTTGTTAGCCAATAGCAGACACAATCGGTCTTGATACCGGCGTCCACGTCCGCGCAGTACGCCGATTGCGAACGGAATATGCACGCGCGGCATCCCTTCCGTTCGCATTTTAAGCAAATGCCGGTCTGCTGTTGTTCTTCTTTGTTACAAAAGAAGTTTGTACAGCCGCGAGCAACTTGCACGTGGTTATTAGGGTCCCGAACCCTTGTTGAAAAAAACGGAGGCGGCGGGGCCGATGCCGCTGTCGCTGTCGCTGTCGCTGTCGCTGTCGCTGTCTCCAATGCCGTTGTCGTTGTTGCCAAACGCGCTGCAGGCTTGAAACCTGCTGGCGCTTTTGGAGCATCGCGAACCTCTTGCCAACGTTTTTTCATCTCTTGCATCTTTTCCTCTGGTATTACGGGCATTTCGTCCAACGCCTGCTGAACAACTTTTGTTAAAACAATCGGCTTAGCGACTTCCGAAGCCTGCTGAGTAATATCCGATTCAAGGGTTAAGTCAATCGTCACCTCATCGGCAACCGGTTGCTTACTTTGACGGGTTCGGGGCATTTTTGATAGTTAGAAGTTTGTCGTTTGTGAGGGGTTCGCAAGTTTGTGTAAGTTATTTCCACAAACTAGCGACAGTCCTTATGTAAGGGGGTCAGAGCACCCCCGTCATTGACATTTATTAAAATTGATTTTTAAAATCATTTTTTTAATAAAAATATTATTTTTCTAAAATTTCGCGCTGATCATCACTAGCAAACTGAAATTCTCAAATTCCAAATACTTTATGAGATATTACGACTCAGTCCTTTCCATGCAAATTTTGTAAAACTCACTATCTAATTCAACCCCTATGTATTTTCGATTATTGTTTTTACAAGCAATTAAACTAGATCCAATACCCATAAAAGGATCACAAACAAGGTCATTTTCATGTGAATATGATTTAACCCCTTAGTTGCGGTTGGAATTTTTTGCAAAAATATGTGGTTTGGGGACAATTCAAAGTATTGCGTGATCATGGCCGCATGCACGCATGCGACATCATGTATGTTATAGGAGACCATCAAATAAGCCACAACGAATCATGGTATAGCTATATCTATCGTATATCTCGAGATATATGGATTATCCAACCAAAATTTTGAGTATTTTGAGCATAGAAATTACGCATACGTCTTGTGTACGATGCGTGACTGCAGTCTTATTGACTTGTATCATGGTAAAATATCGCGGAAATTAACATGTTAGACTATCCCTAATCCATAGTACGCATTAATACCGCCCAATGTGCCAAAAAATACCAAAAATGGCCAAAAAAACACCGAAAAAACACTTGGATTCAAATGTTTTCCTCACTTAAGAAATGTTTTCCATACTTAAGCTAAAACTCAGGTGATTTTGCTCATAAAATGAGACTATGTGGTGATATAATACCCCATGTTGCATGCGAGACTGGCGTTGGGATCCATTTCTATCGTATATTTCCACATGGCCACGTATATGCTTACCAATACGGGATGTTTATGGCTTGGTTAGCTACTTTTCAAAGCCAAATTTAAGCGCAAAATGACACAAATAGACAAATCTGGGTTTGGAAATACTAACACGTGAGAGATATATCGCACTAGTATATGTGCTATATTATTGGTTAACCTGTAGCCATATATCATGAGTGCACCCACAAACCTTACAATATTCGATGCGCCAACCGCACATATGCAGTTTCATGGTAAGCCACGCTCTCATTTTCGAGGCCTTGTTGAGAATTCTCAACGTGTCGCAGCTAAGGGGTTAATTAAATATTCCATTAATTCTATTGGTTTAGAACATGGATGTTTACTTTTGTAATTTCCGTTAGAAAATTTCAAAACTGATTTTGGATATCGATAACCGTCTTCACATTTGGTCGGTAATCTAGCGCAATGTTTGGTATATATATTCGTAGTATTTGCACTAGATTTAAAATATGGCTTTCCGGGCGTTTTTTGCGGGTTAAATGTAGGTAGTCTTTTATAAAATATATAAATCATCTCGTGACTTCGCAATGGCATTTGATTTGCATGAAAAAATCCTAAAGATATACTCTTAAAATATACTAAATCATATCGAAACCATGCTTTATTACTTTCAATTATCTTATGTCCAAATTTAGTTGTGGTTAGAAAAATATAACATGTTTTTTCTTTACCTATACGCTTCAAATGTTTCCACAATAAATTTAAATCAATTATTTCTTTATCCCATTTACAAGCGGTTTGGTTATAAGGTAAATCTAATACAAATAAATCTACGGAATTATCATTTATTTTAGGGAAAATATCGAAACAGTTTGCATTATGAATTTCAAACATTAAATTATTAAATTTATTTATTTATTTTATACTAAACAAATTCTAAATGAGACCGCAATTTACCGACGCGTACACCAAACAACAATGTTTAAAAATGATGGATATAACAAATAAAGTACCAAATTCTCAAAAAATGTTTAAAAGTTATGGCAATCTTTCTAAAAATAGCTATAGTATGACCGTACCTAGTTCAAATCCTGAATTATTTTATTTTGATCTAACAAATTCTCCTATAAATCCTATGCATTTGACTAAAGAATTAAAACATGATTTTGATTTTCCAAAATATATTATGCAAGAAGAGTTTTCTTCACAATCCACTCCAATAAGTTTCGAAGAAGAAGAAGAATTGTTGAGTGAAATTGACACTGAAGAAATTAATTCAGGTTTAAAAAGACTTCGTGAAGATTTTTCTCCATCTCCGTTAAACACACCCGAAAATCAAGGCGAATCTGGTCCTTCATCAAGGACAGTTGTAAATCCACTATTAAGACAAGCATTATCCTTTTCTTTACCAAGTGATCCCGTTGTTATTACCGGTGTAGATCGAAGAAACCCGACGTCTCCTAATAGAAATTTCTCACCGGCAAAAACACGTTCACGTACTACAAATAACAATTAAAATTTTTATCATATTATAAATTATATGTCTCGAGAAAATTGGATAAAAAAATTAAAAGAATGCTCACGTGAATATCATGCATCAAAGAAAAGCATAACCAAGTCTAAAAATCTAAAAGTTATAAAACCTTCAAAAGTATCCACAAAGCTTGTTGCTCCCAAATTACCTAATTATAAAAAATTACCTGATAATCAAAGCAAAGCTTTAGCCAAAACAATTTTCAATTTGGAAGCTCGCCCGTATATTCGACAACAAATGCAAATTGCTCGTCGTATTCGGGGAAATTTATATTAAAATGAGAATATTAATTTAATAATTTATGTAGGAGGCTACCACTCCAGTTTCTTCTCTTCTTTACGGTTTCGGACTTATACTATTCTACACTTATTAAACGACCGCACGAGGTATGCTTACGATTGGTCAACTACAAGACTTCGGTTTCGTAAATCTTAATAGCTATGCTTTTGCTTTCAAGTGTATGCTTTCAATACACAATATACAGCGGATACGGCTCTTACTTTTTATGTTACAATTCTCAGTTCAGTTCATCTCCCCGAAACTGGTTACACTTAGAGTTCTTATGCATTCAGGAACTCTCTCCATAACTCAACTGTACTGAGTACTCCGTACAACAGGCTAGGCACCTCACATCAACATCATTCTGATCGGTCCTACTGTACTCCGTACTGAGTACTCTTGCGTTTTGTACTTAGCCGTTTTTCTTGCTCTTGTGCTTGCCTCCTAGCACAACTCCCCCCCCCTTAGGGAAGGTCACGTCCACGCTGACCACGTCGGACCAGTAAAGTTTTTATACAGATCTTCTACTGTTGCTCAGGATGATTATACAGGTCTCAGCCGCCTGTTGTCTGGGATGACATTACACTTCCCAAGACACACCGCAATAAGGAGATCAACCTCTTAAGCACAAGGGTCGGCCTCTCACCGGTCTGCCATCTGCACTACCAGGCTCCCCCAAGGCTCGAGATCTCACATCCATTACTACGCTCAAGGTTTCAAACCTTCCAACACGGTACACTTACAGGTGATGACAATAGGTTTGCCAATTACCTGACAGTTCTCGGGATGCCGGCCCGGAGGAAAGGTTTTAAACCCCTACCGCCTCCTCGGATGCGCAGAGCTTTTATCCAGATCTCCAACTGCCGCCTGGCTATGCCGAGGCTAGAGCCACTGCTCTGGTGGATGGATTATACAGGTTCTCACCTGTCGCCTGGCATGGCCAAGGCTAGAGCCACTGCTCTGGTGGATGGATTATACAGGTTCTCACCTGTCGCCTGGCTATGCCGAGGCTAGAGCCACTGCTCTGGTGGATGGATTATACAGGTTCTCACCTGTCGCCTGGCTATGCCGAGGCTAGAGCCACTGCTCTGGTGGATGGATTATACAGGTTCTCACCTGTCGCCTGGCTATGCCGAGGCTAGAGCCACTGCTCTGGTGGATGGATTATACAGGTTCTCACCTGTCGCCTGGCTATGCCGAGGCTAGAGCCACTGCTCTGGTGGATGGATTATACGGGTTCTCACCTGTCGCCTGGCTATGCCGAGGCTAGAGCCACTGCTCGGGTGGATGGATTATACAGGTTCTCACCTGTCGCCTGGCTATGCCGAGGCTAGAGCCACTGCTCAGGTGGATGGATTATACAGGTTCTCACCTGTCGCCTGGCGGGCGCGCTCGCGGTGGCTGCCATCTGCCACTCGCGGCGCGCTCTCTCCCCCCCAAAAGAAAAGCGGTCCGCTCCCGGACGCTTCACTCTCGGTGGCCCTAAGGGGAGGGCGCGGGTGGGCACCTCGGTGTGCTCACCTCGTGGCGACACGCATGCAAGGGTGGGCCTCCTTGCAGGCGCGTGGCGATGCGTTCCGTCGAGACGGGTGCACTCGCCCGGAGCTTGGGGCTCGCCGGCCTCATCAGCACCCCGAGTGTGGGTGCCGCGCTCAGCGCTCGGCGGCGGGGCATGCGTGCGCGGTGTGCTGCTCCCAGGCACGCGCATCAACCTCTGCAAGGAGGCCCGATGCGCCTGGACGCGGTGCACACGCTGCGCGCTACCCCCAGGCACCATGCGTCTGGTGTGCCTGGTGGGGCAGCGGCGCGTCACGCAGCCCGAGACAGCACTGCGAGAGCTGCTGCCTCATGGCGGTGCGCCTGGCGCGCTCGCGGTGGCTGCCATCTGCCACTCGCGGCGCGCTCTCTCCCCCCCAAAAGAAAAGCGGTCCGCTCCCGGACGCTTCACTCTCGGTGGCCCTAAGGGGAGGGCGCGGGTGAGCACCTTGGTGTGCTAGGCACGCGCATCAACCTCTGCAAGGAGACCCGATGCGCCTGGACGCGGTGCACACGCTGCGCGCTACCCCCAGGCACCATGCGTCTGGTGTGCCTGGCGGGGCAGCGGCGCGTCACGCAGCCCGAGACAGCGCAGCGAGAGCTGCTGCCTCAATCATGGCGGTGCGCCTGGCGCGCTCGCGATGGCTGCCATCTGCCACTCGCGGCTC
>LGRX02014000.1:0-18847 GCA_001247695.2 Cymbomonas tetramitiformis
CAGAGCAACACCGAATCAAACGGCCCTGCGCAGAGCAACACCGAATCAAACGGCCCTGCGCAGAGCAACACCGAATCAAACGGCCCCGCGCAGAGCAACACCAAATGAAACGGCCCCGCGCAGAGCAACACCACCCGAGCGCTTTGACTGCCTACAACTTCGATTGCGAGTTCACCTTGATCTTGTACCATCGACTGCGCCGTAGTTTCACCGCCTGCATGTCGGCACGAGCCAGCACCGACACCCGTTCGTCGATCTGCGCCCTGCACGTTATGACGTGTTCCCACTCCCGTAGCCACATCAGTGCGAGGATACTGCGCCGCAGCAGCAGACACAGCGCACGTGCTGAAGGGAGGACGGGCGGTAGGGGAGCTCCCGCACTTTGAGGCAGTGCTTCCGCCCCATTCGTTGAGTGCAATCAGCCGCAGGCACTCCATCTTCCCTCTGCACACCACCAGTCGAGGAACTGAGTGCTCGAGGACTAGGCGCGGTCTTCAGCAGAGGCCAGGGTGCAAGCGTGCACAGACCTCGGCCGGCCCCAGTCTGCAACCCAACAAAAAGCCGGCACCGGGCTGCAAACAGCCAGGAAAGGCCCGGTTCCCGGCTGCGAAATTTCAAGAAAGCCCCGGTGCACTACCGCGTTCGACGCGGTCGCAACAGAAAAGACAACGTAGGGCTCCCGAGGGTGCTGCGCCGGCGCCACTAAGCGCGCACCTCGCCCAGGAGAGCGCTAGCTTGGTCAGCTCCTTCCACGCACTGCTCGCATGCGCGTGCCCGTTTCGGCAGTCGTCTAAGAATGTCTCCAGTCGATCCAAGTTCTCTACCTCCGTCAGCATCACCTCTGCCACGGACTCCTGCTCCTCCCCCACTCGAGCAGCAGCCGCCTCGAACTCACCTCCCCCACTCGAGCAGCAGCCGCCTCGAACTCACCTCCCCCATTTAACTCGTAGCACAGGGTGCAGGTATCAGTGCGACCGGACAGTCTGTGAGATGGGGAGCCACCTCGCTCTGTATCTTGTCCGGAATCTTGTTCAGAAAGGTTAAGTACACTTGGTTCAGCGCCACCGCCGCCGAACGCATTTCCAAGTCTTCCTCACTGTGACTCTCAGCCCGAGCAACCATCGCGGTTTCAGAGCTCTTAGATTCGTCTCGCACTGCAGCGCCACGTCGTGTGCTGCGAAGTGGCGATGCATGGCGAGTAAGTACACTCGTGGAGCCCGCAGTGCAAGCCTGTCACTGATCGCCAGTACCATCATTTGTTGGGACGACAGCCATGCACATTCGTGCACGCCGTGCGCGCGTGTGTGCGGTTTCCTCCCGAGAGAAAGAGTCTCCGGGAAGAAAAAGTGGTGGGCACTTGGGTGGGGACCCTAAACCTGCTGACAGATTTTGCGTGGGAAATGCAATCCAGCGCAACAGCTAGGCAAGGGTTTGGGGGAGCCCTTAACGCGCCTGTCGTTCGAGGACCCTGGGGAGCCCCCGCGCGCCTGTCGCTGGAGGACCCTGGGGAGCCCTTAACGCGCCTGTCGCTGCGGGCTTCTGCGGAGCCTCCGCGCACAACGGTGAAGGGACTGGGGAAGCGCCCACGCGCCTGTCACTGAGGCCGAGGTCGGGAAGTACGAGGGCCTTGACGTCGTCGGGCAGGAGCCGAGTCTCACGCAGATGCTTCGCACAGTTCTCCAATATTTGTGACGTGGATTCCGGCACCAGTTCCAGCGTGTCCTCTTTGTAATCGAGCTTATTTATTTGCACTGAAGCTTCCGGAGCCTGCGGACAAATACCTCTCTGATTGAGCATCGCTTGGAAGTGGGCGGCTACAAGATGGCCTTCTCGCTTCCCTCAGGAAGCGAGGAGCTGTTCCTTCTGTTACGTGAACTGAAGGCTGCTGTACGACCCTCGCAGAGCTCTGAAGACCAACACAGAATAGTGCTGCACCAAATAGTGCGTTTATTTTAGATTAACAAGGCTATGTTGCCAAATGAACTCGACGACGTTAGTGGAAGCCGGGGGGAAATACTCCTCCGCCATCAATGGCTGAAAATCAGGCTGAGTTTTGAAACCTCGCATATTACAGAGGCTTAAAAAACGTGGAAACGACCCCCCTTCCTCAGATCTCAAGAGGTTCAGCTCGTGATGTTCAACAAGGTCATTCCATAAAGGTACGAACAGCGGAACTGAGGAAACGAAGGGCTGTTGACGATTGTGGGTTTTGGACGGGGCGGGTAGCTGAACCTTTGGCACCGTCCCATTCACGCGGTCCATCACCACTTGCCAGTCGGATTTTGGCGAATAAATTTTAGGCAAACTCAACATATTCCCGGAAGCAATTAACTTATCACGCAGATTCGACTCGACGGCGAGTTTCAGGTTATGCGAACAGTCGCTCCCACGCTTGTCGATGTCCTCGGGACGAATGTGTTTCTGATGGCCCCTGGCCGGGCTTACCGACAAGTAAGACTGCTTTGTCATTGCTTACGCTCAGTAGAAAAACTATTTTCTTTTCAGCAATATCTATGCATACTGCAAGCCTTAGCACCTGCCACTTCACAACCTAGTACATCATTTGACGCCCAAGGGCACACTCCATTTCATATCTGGTCGTCACGCTATTCTGTATGAAGAGCCGGGAATTCGAATTCGTTTCTGGGATCTTTTCGTAGTCCTGCTCGGTTTCCAGGCAACAACGAGGACATCCGTTCACCAAACATTAATACAGTCCTGGCATAATCTACAGGTGCAACTCGCATTGACGCTCAAAATAATGAGTCAAGCAATCAAGTGATTTTCATCAAGTAGCAAATTGTGCATAAAATCAATATCGAATATGATCGTAGCATGTGATATTCATGGTCTTTAACGAGGTATAGTACTGCTCGTTATATTAGTTCATTAAATTTAATGAGGCACGTGTGAACATCAGCGGACGTTTTCACGGTATTTTAGGTGTTTCGTGAGTCGATTTTTGAGAGGTGACGGAGATTGGTATATCGATTTGGCAGTGGCATTTTTGGCCAATCACAGTCGAGTCTTAAGAAGTGTGATTCACGCGACGGTGTGATTCATCCTTACTCATACTGTACTCTATCTCTTGTCCCCACGCCAGAGTTTCTCCGAGCGCGGCCGCTGCGCGGCCTGCGACGCGAGGGTCGGCGTTACAGTGATACTCATACTGTTGACCCTGCGGATTCCCCGTAAATCGGATGACCGCCCAGTCACCTTGTCCAATCCGCTCCCGTTGGGTAGAAATGGCGAGAAAAAGAGCGGAAAGTAAGGCGAAGCAGCAAGGCAGCACTCCAGCGTCTGGAGCCTGAGTTGGAGAACCCATTTTTTAAGGGTGGGCGGGCAGGGAAGAAACATTGCGTTAGGAAACGAAGAAGAAAGACGCAGCGATCGTCAGCATGTAGGAAAAGTGAAGTATTTTCACCGATTTCCGACTTAAGAGCAACACCATGCGACACTTGGACTCCGAAGCTAGAGGTGAACACTGAACAGCCACTACGAGATCCTTCATTTCTTCGATCCGGGGAGTGAGATCAGACGATCCGCCTCCTGAATGACGGTCATCGCCGATGACGGAAGGAAAGTCGGCGATCAACAGTGATACTGTTGATCCTGCGGATTCCCCGTAAATCGGATGACCGCCCAGTCACCTTATCCGATCCGCTCCCGTTGGGTAGGAATGGCGAGAAAAAGAGCGGAAAGTAAGGCGAAGCGACAAGGCACCACTCCAGCGTCGCCTCTCCGCCAACACTCACAACCCCCGCCTCTTGACGCCTTTCCACCCCAACTCTCAAACTCGAGCCAATAGAACTTAATAATCAAATTGCTTATACAAATACTCGCACGAATGATCGTGCCGCATTCAGCTCCAGGTATTCTTTTCGGTTGAGACTTTCTCTATCTTCCTTGAGGATGACATTCCCAAGACTTGCCACACTTTCATATAATGTCTACGCTAGCAATCCTCTCCGTCTTCCAATATGCCTGTCCCATAACCAAGGGTAGGTATCGATATTCGATAGTTGTGATAGTATCGATTAATCGATATACTACTAGTAGTATATTACTACTAGTAGTAGTAGTATACTACTAGTAGTAGTATATTACTACTAGTAGTAGTAGTATACTACTACTAGTAGTATATTACTACTAGTAGTAGTATATTACTACTAGTGGTAGTAGTATACTACTACTAGTAGTATTGTTATTTATCGATATGAATTGTGTACCTATCGAAATTGATCGATACCTGGCGTGCACCTATCGAAATCGATCGATCATTAAAAATTACATGTATTATTGATTGGCCAGTATTGACGAGGACCGGTGAAATATATATATATATAAGGTAGAATATAGATATATATCAGGGTGCTCAAAAAGGAGTCGGAAACAAGCAGTGTGCTGTCGGAATAAGCTGAGATAGATAAAATATTACATGCGTTTATCTGTGCAGTGAGACAGTCGGCTGCAAGGGAGATGCCAGATGACAAAATGGCAGGGTCACTCACGGCAAGGGGTGAGCAAAGGATCTGGACTCCTCCCATACAGTGGGGGGCGGAAAGTCACAGTACCCGTGACACCACCTCACCCAGAAGGTGACAGAAGGTGTGAGTGGGATGCCAGATGAATGCAAGCCCTAACCTAGCCCAAGGTTACTTCAAATTGTTAGGACCTAAGGAGCCTTTTTCAGCTCAACTAGAGGCACATCCGTGCGTGCATGGGGCGTTGCCCCAACATTCTAAGCACCACAGACCAAAAAAGGCTGCAAACATTCTCAATTAGGACTCAGCCGCGCGTTCAGGTGCCATCGCAGGCTCCCGGAAGGCGGGGTACATGGAGCCGTCGGGCTCATCCAGCGCAAACTGCTCGGCATCCTGCGACACGGCGGCGGCAGCAACGGCGTGGAGGGCAACATCGCCGTCGATTGGCGGCCCAACCCAAGATGCCTGCTGGTCAACTCGGAATGTCATGAAGTTGGCGACGCTTTTCGGAGGCGGCTCCGTAGGCACCACAGATTCCGGTGCAGGTGCCTGTGCGGCGTCAGGCTCTCCGAACACGGCAGCGGTAGCCGACGCGGCGGCAGGCGGCGGGCGCGAGCCCGCGGGCTTGGCGGTAGGGGGCGCGCGCCCCTGAGCAAATGCCTCACGGCATGTGTACGGGCACGCCCCTTTAGTGTCGGGGTGCGTGTCCGTAAGATTCCAAACAAATGCGAAAGCAGACCAAGCAGGGGTAACCAGTGCCCGTCCACCTCTTGGTGAGCGCGCCAGGCTGTGCGGTCCACTCACCAACGGGCTTGATGTCAGAGTTCTTGGCGGACAGCAAATTGAAAGTGGGCTTCTTGACTCTATACTCGGCGGGCTGAGAGTCAGTCGAGCGGGTGGCGAGGGGATGCTCCTCCCTCCATACCGTACGGACACGGAGGCAGCGGGCGGAGAAAGAGTAGACCTTGCCACCACGGAGCTCTCGGATGATGTTGATGTACAACGGGGTCACGAAAGGCGACAGCTTCGCAGAGTTGGCCAGGACGTGCCACAGGTCCTTCACCCTCTTAGCCTCGCTGTAGTCGGGGTTCAGATGCGCGTGCTTGTCGCCCAGCTTGCGAATGACGGTAAGCTGCGGGGCGGGGTCGGAGTCCTCGTCGACCACAGATGCCCGCAGCTTTGACCAATCAATACCTGTCTGTGTCAGGGTCAGGCACCCCCTCCACCTCGTACCGTAGCCGCTGCAGGACGTACCGGCCGTCAGCGGGATGGGAGCGCGCGGCTTCGTGGTACAGCGCCAGTGCTGTGCCACGAAGCACCACAGGCAAAATGGTAAAGAGGATCTCGTTCAGGGTGATGTGGTAGAACTCGTGATCGTTCTCCAGGTCGAGGAGCTTCGAGAACTCAGCGTAGGAGATGGGAAAGAGGACATGTCCCAACCCAGCGAGCTGGACGGTGAAGTCGGACTCGGCCTCCTCATTGTCCAGGGTGAGGCCGGCTTTCGGGTTAAGCCGCCGGATTTCAGCACAGTCACGAGGTCAGCGGAATAGGCGAAAGCGTAAGAGAGGTTCTCCGCGAACTCCTCCTCGCGTCCCAGCTCAACAGGAGTCGAAACGAGGACGGACGGGTCGTTGAAAAACTCGAATGGGGAGGGAGCAGGCCGCAACGACGTAGGGGTTGAACGCTGCGAGGCCATTGTGGCAATTCTCCGCGGCTCTGGCGTGCCTGGCGTTGGAGAGCGCCCAGCGCCTGGGGTCGGCGAAGGCGAGCTGGCACCAGCCTTACTACGGGCTGTGCGAAGGGCTTCAGCAAGGGATTTCTGGCGGAGCTGAGACATGGGTAAAAATTAACCCAGGGCAGGCGAAAAGCTGACTGCGAATGGGAGGCGCAACAAATAATGCGCAAACGGTCTGGGAGCCGATCAGGGTGTCGAACTGGGCGCCGAAAGAAGAGCGTAAGCAAAATACAAGCGGAGCTCCGGGTACGTGCTGGGCGACGTGAAGATGAACTGGGAACCGTTAGGAAGTAGAATCGAACTGGGAGCCGAAGCGAGCGAAAGCCGAGCGAGGAAACACCACAAGTGGTGGAACCGTAACCTGACGAGGACAGTGATATATATATATATGTATAAGGCAGAATATAGATATATATCAGGGTGCTCAAAAAGGAGTCAGAAACAAGCAGTGTACTGTCGGAATAAGCTGAGATAGATAAAATATTACATGCTTTTATCTGTGCAGTGAGACAGTCGGCTGCCAGGGAGATGACAGATGACAAAATGCCAGGGTCATTCAGGGCAAGGGGTGAGCAAAGGATCTGGACTCCTCCCATACAGTGGGGGGAAAGTCACAGTACCCGTGAAGTATTGCAATATCGATTAATCGATTCTGCCACCACAATCCGAGCTTTTAGGTGTGCCAACTACTGCAATTGGTGTAGAGAGAGCCTTCTCGCTAAGATCACCTTTATGCATTCATGCCTGCGGAAAAGACGGACTGAGGAAACCATTGATCACTCAATAATGGCTAGTATGCGTACCATTGAATTTGCTCAATTTGATTGCAAGCGTGTGTCGGCCAAGGCATGGTATCAGTTGGGGTAATATTTTGATATATCAATATATCAGAATATTAGAATCAATTGATATAATTCTGGGGAACATTTTGATAATTAGATCAATTGATCGAATCACGCGCGTACCTCAGAATCAATTGATGACCGAGACGAGTTATCAAAATTAATTGATGATTGGTTGGATCGATTAGAATCAATTGATCATCTCGTGAACCGATATATCAACCAATTATCAAAGCGCAAGTATCGATCCAGAGATCGATAAGCACAGGCATTTCATTGGCTGATGCTCGGCTCCCCCACCCCCTCCCCCGCCCTCAAATTGCTCAAAATTGGGTCGGATCGTTTAGCGCAGCAGTTCGATACCCGAGATTCAGAAAGAGAAGAAGTATTGTAGTGCCACCTTCTGCATCCATCGCACGTGAGTTAGTCGGCATAGGCATAGCTGAAGGATGTTTCCCCGTTGAACAGCCCTGCTTTTTGCAACCAGCACGTGAGGTCTGAATTCATCTGTTTTCGGGAAATTGGACTATTTTCCACTTTGCCCGACCTGACCGGTCTGAACAGGAATCCTTGTGCTAGGTTCAGACCCAAAACTTTCATCACTAGGAGGTAGTCTTCCAACGCTAAGATGGGGCATTTAGATTTATCGGAAAGTCTCTTGATTCCAAAAACGTGTTCATCGCCCGAACGGAGTGTCTTCCCCCACTGGTAGTTGAAGAGACGAAACCAGAGTTATCTGGGAATCTTATGATTCCTTCCACCCTTGTGGCGCCCAGCTCCGCCGGTCTCTTCAGAGCGTATAGGTCCATCAGGATCATTGCCTTAGTTCTAAGAGTAATAAACAGAAGTATCCAATCCCGAGTCGAGGCAAATCCAGCTGCCTCTGCGTTCATAAAAATCACTAGTTGGTCGATCGTACAGCTGAATAGTGGTGTTGCCTGATGATTTGGGGTAATTCTTGCCTGCAGTTGTTCGTTCATGGCCATGGTTTCATAGACCTTCACCACTCTACCCGTGTACAGTAATCACCCACCTTTAAGAAAACAGGAGATATGGGGCCAGCCAGTGATATTATCCAACTTGGGTACCCCCCCCACCCCCCTGCCAGCGCCAGCGTCCTATGAAAACGCTATGAATAGTGGACCGCGATCTCTTCACTCAGCCAGCGCATTTCTTAGCCATCTACATGGACACCCACCTAGCCCAGACATTTTCTTAAGATTTTCACTTTTCGAACGATGGACCCTGTAACTCGTGCACAACTTAAGGATCTTAAGCAGGATTTTGATGACGAAATTATTTCGGAGACAGATTATCTAGAACTGAAGGGCATCGTTCTACATGAAATGTACATGAAATATTGAGAGAAGTGATATATTGATGTCACATATCTATAATATCATATGTAATATTTGCAAATACTGGCAATTTTTCTTAGCTATAAGAAATTGGAGAATCGTATCTTAGGCCGGCCAGCCAGCACCAATATTTCTTATTTTGGTCCATGCCATAACCTTCAAAAATCAGCCAGCAATATTCACCAACTTGGGTACCCCCCTGAAACGCGGCTACTTTCTTATCGTCGGGTTTTCTTAACGGTGAGTGATTACTGTACGGGTTGTCCGACCCACACCTTCCGAAATCCTGGAAGGCACTAGAAAGTCTGCCGATAAGGGAATTCGCCGAACTTGCGGCCTGCCTGACCGGGCAGCTACACCCTCCCAGTTGAGGACACGTGGCCGAATGCACGTTAGTTTTACCGAACTGTTCTAAGTAAATAAGATACCATCATAGGATGTGTTGTGCTGTACACGAATCCAGTGATTCTGGTGGGGTCATGCAAGCCAAGAATTCCCCTACTAGGGCCCGCAAATTCCGGAGTTTGGCCGATTGGTACACATCTCGGGCCCTTGCTTCCTGAAGTTCATTCGTTCTTAGTTGTATGGCGGCCCAGTCCGGGGCTTTTCTCAACAGGCTCTTGCCACCGCCCTGTCAACCTCACATTGGCCCCCTCCCCCGAAGGTTACCGGTGCTTACAACAATTTATTTTTCAAGACAAACGGTTTGCGCTGGAAGGCTTTTAATATATTACATGATTTATTGTTTTTGAATACGAAATGCTCTTAAGAGAAATCGAATCTAAAAATCCAGACCGCCCACGGGAGCGGGCCTACCTCTACCCATCTTCCACCATTTCTAAGTTGTTGGAAACAGACTTCTCCTGCTTCAGCGATTCTGAACTTCTGTTTGCACAGTTTATTATACGCAGTCCACCAGAACCCATCCGGGGAGAAACCATCCCATTGTGGAGCAACCACAGAGGCTGACGCTTTCTGTTCTTTTAGATACATCATGAACGGTCCCATTAATGCAAAAGGCGGGTTAGCATAACAGTTTAGTCCCGCTAGTGGATAGGAAAAGACATTGGTGCCACAAGCTTCTTTCTCTGGCAGTCTTGAGCAAAATCACATTTTGGGGCATCCCCGAACATTGGCCGCTGTTGCGAAGCAGTCGATGTTGTGCCGTCCAAACATCATGTTCAACAGAGGAGAGAATCATGGCATCAGTGAATAATGAGACTCCTCATCCGGGACTACAATCGCCCCATCCGGTCCCCTTGCAAAGGAAACCACCTTCAGTTCCAAGTTGTTATCCGCGACAAGTCTATAGAGCCTTTCTGCCAGGTCTTTGCATGCTTTTGTGCCCAGGTTAGACGAGAGGACTTTCGACGAATCCCAGATATTTTTATCCAAGATTATGCCCCAGCGTTGCGGGACCAGTTTTACTGGGATTTCGAACAAGGCTTCTGAAATAAAAAATGATTGGTCTACCGACGAGCAGGTTCTCAAGTCACGATAACACGAAATCTCACCTTGAAATCCCCCCGCTCTGACCGATGTCGTGATTTTCGTAAAATCGTCGTTTGTATCCACAAGTATCGAGCAGTGGGCCTGCTTTCTGAATGCGGACACTTTAATCAACGACGGCTGGAAGAGTTGGCTCAAGTAGAGTTTGAAATGTCTCATCTGCTTATAGTCCAGGAAAAAGAGATTTCTGCAAAATTCGTGCCTTTTTGCCAGAAAGGCATACAGCTTTCTGCATGCAATAAGGATACCTGAGGCTGCAATTGACATAGAAACCAACTTTCCTGCCACCCTCTCCAGGTCCCTGGCCGAAATTTTTGACGAAGTTCTTAGGTCCGTTGCCAGGCTCAAGAACTTTTCCCATTTTTTCTGCGGGATAAAGAATTCCTGCTTCGCAAGGTCAACACCAATACCCAGCCAGGTGATGGTCATGGACGGAACGAACTCCGTCTTTTCCAGATGAATAAAATATCCCGCCGCAGTCATGCATGACGAGACGACGAACGCCGAGATTGCGGCTCTTTGTTGTTTCGTAAGAGTCGAGGCTCCCACTGGGGCCGGTCCACCGGCATTATCATCGATGTAGTATAACTATGGAATCCCCAACCGCCGGATGAATCCCGCGAACTCCCCCGTAAAGGCGCTATAAATGACCGGTGCTAGTTTCCATCCAAAATTGAGAACTGTATAGACGTAATATACGCCCTCCCACAGGAAACCCATGTACTGTTGCGACTCCTCTGTAAGCCTCGCATGAAAGAATCCGTTCGCTTGGTCCATAATAAATGCTGGATCCCCCTTCTCTAAGATTTGTGGAAGCATCGTCACCGACTCGTAATTGAACGGAATATCCTTACACCAAAGGATAATAAGGAATCTTGCATCGTTGATCTTTCTTGGTTTGGCTGGCTCCACCCCCACCGGCGTAACTAGATGCGGGGGAGAGCACTCCCCTTCCTTGCCCCAAACTCTTATCGCTCCCCATTTGAGCTCATCCTGTATTTTCCCAGAGATCTAGGGGATCAAATGATCCGGCATCGCATGATTCTTGAAATGCATTCTCGGGGGTGTTTGTGAGTCGAAACGAGCCCCTTCGTAAGTGCCTGGAAATTTCTGGAAGAAATCCGAGATGGAGACTCCATTCTTTGCCCATTCCTTGACTAGCAATCCGACCCATCTCCGATGACGTTACCACTGTGTCCCAGAACTGGGTACACTCATGGATAGTTCCCACCCGGAACTCCCCCGGATCCCTAGCTGGGGCGGAAAGGGGGTCCGGGACCAAACTCCCACTAAGGGCATCTATTGCTACTGAAGGGGCCAAGCTATCTTGCCCTTGGGCTTCACGTGGCCCTAAAGACTGTTGCCTCTCCATCACTTCCCGAGCACTGTCGAAGCCTTCAACCGCCATGGTAGTAAACGCAAGCGGGTCTCTCACGCGAGTCGTTGCCAGCATGCCAGAATCCAGTGCGAAGTTGGCCAGGCTGTCAGCCAGTTTATTATGGTCCCGTGCCACATGTTTGAAATTGGAAACACAATCCGGGCGCAAGGCCATGTGAGCCTTCCCAATGATAAGTAGTCTTCCCAAGTCCTTTACGATAACGTTACGGGAGCCCGAAAAGGCTGACACCACTAGCTCCAAGTCCCCAATAATTGTTGCTGTGGTCATGTCCCATTCTATTGCTCTCTGGAATGCAATCACAGCACTCACGAATTCTGCATAATCATGTGTCTTGGATCCAAGGCGCCCATAGTCCCGAGTCCACTGTTGACCTTGTTCTGAGCAGAATGCCACCCCGAACGAGGCTTGCCTCAAATCCGGCGACGCGTTAAAGCGGCATGCACCATCGAAGAAAAACAATCCCTCTCGTGGGGTTGAGTTTGGCTCGTGTCCCTGGTCGAGACAACAAACCGCACCAGAGCACTCTTTCTTTAGAAGAATTGCTCCTCGAAAATCGCACCCCGGCCTCTACCGGGCCCCAATCTTGTGGAAAGGGATGGACGATTTTCGAGCCTGGCCACTTCCGGTGTGTTACTCGTGTAGAGTAACCCACCCGTCGCGGTCAGTACTCTAACCGTTCAGCATCCCCATGTTAAAAGGGAGGCTTCTATGACGGACGGGCACCAGGTGGTCCGTGCAGGCAAGTTAATGGGCATTAATTGCCTGCAAATCGCGAAGCACTCCAATTTGAGATATGCATCCCTAAACTAACCGCTTAGTCGAACTGCCCATCGACAGAAGCGAATAACAATTGCCATTCTGAGATCCAGCGTTTCAAACTGAAATCTGGAATACTTTATCAAATTAATTAATCTCGAACTCCGAAAACTAATGCTGAGCGAAGTGACGATGTCAAAATTCTGAAGTTGGTTCGTAATTCTGAAATCAGCATTTCAAGAACTGAAATCCGAAACTGATGTAGAGGCAGCGCAGCTTGAATCGATTTTTTTGGAAATCTAACGTAGGGCCAAAACCAAATCCCAAAGTCCGAAATCCAGTGTTCCGAAAACTGACACCTGAAATCTAACGTAGAGCAAAAAACAAAATCCAAAATCCGAAATCCAGCATCCCGAAGACTGAAATCTGAAATCTAACGTAGAGCAAAATCAGCCAAATCGAAATTTTCGAAATCTAACGTAGAGCAAATTCTCAAAATTGCAAAAACGACTTATCAAGTAAACCCATTCCACATGAAACAATGCATTTCCATTTGATAGTAAACCCGGAATCTGATGGTACACGGCCCGCTCCCAAATTATTGATACACTATTTACATAATACCCAGCCCAGAATTCTGGTAACATCGACGGTTTCAGGCAGGCTCCCTCTGAGGAGGTGGTGGCAGCTGAGCCAACTGGTTCTGGTTATTCATATTGCCATGCTTATTTCGTTTGTCCACCCAAGTCACATTGATGGATCCGTCCTTGTTCAACGCATAAGGAGACTTGCAGTCCCGCAGCATATGATGTGACCCCTGGCATTTCGGGAATTTGGCATTGCTATCTGCAGGAGCTCCCGGTTTTGTAGTAATTTGCCTAGTGGCTCCCGATAACGAGGCCTTCTTGGATTGAGTCTTGATGAAGATCTGCAGTTCTGACTCGTGCGCATCATCTTTCTCGCACTCTGGAACCGTAGCCCTGATTTGTTGTTGTGCAACCAGGGCAATAATGTGATTATTGTCCGGCAAGGACGCATCCCTAGGACCTCCTGCCAACTCCCTCTCAAGCAATAAGAGTGGCAAGGGAATACAATGACTGAGGAGTCTCCGGCTCCCTCGAACTGGCTCCCGGCAAGCCAAAGGCAGCTGCCACCTTCCGCATCAGCTTCGGTATCTCCGGCACCGCCTTCCCCGGGGTCACGACCGCATGGTTAACAAGAAGGGCTTCGCGCCGCGGCGCGGGGAGCGAAGCCACGCGAGATGACGCGTTTCGCAGCGAAGGCCCTGCCTATTTGCGGCAAGTGGAGCCAGTCCGAGCACAAGAAGCGCGTGACCTTCCACAAGGGCACGGGCCAGAGCATATATCTTCCAAATTTCGTTTTACGGCCCGCAGTTGCAATTATTTCAGGCCCTATTTCGGCCAGCCCGGCCAGTCTCGAAAATTGCCCGCCGCAGGCGAATCTTTCGAATTTTAAGTATGGGAACATCATGAAAATCGGGAATTTCACGTAAAACTTTGAGATTTTCGCCGTTCGTCTACGGCCCGCAGCCTGATCCAATCCCGGCCCGCTTTCGGCCCGGCGGCATGACACGCTACGGTCCCGTGCCGGCCCGCCACGACAAGAATTATCCCCTGGCACGGGCGAGTTCGTTTCCTTCTGCGGCAACGACACATGCGCCGTAGCGCCGGCACGACACTGGCACCGTGATTGCCCGAACGGCGGGAAAGCAGCGAACGAGCGGGAAATCGGCTCCCACCACTTCAACGTATCCGACTTCGAGAACGAACAATACGCGGAGCAGTTTCAGTACGCGATGAAGAACGTCAGAACGACGATTTCGAGAGGTTCGACGCGCTTTGCTTCTTGGCGGGGGGCGAGCCCGAGATGTGCGACGAGCTTTCGGCATGTTCCTTCGACATCACCGTCGGTGGTGCGGCGTCAGCACTCGGTAAGTATGCCGCTTACTGCCAGCCCGTGGACACTTCCATGGGTGGCTTCCGTGTCGGTGGTGCTGCGGACGGCGTTGCTTCCTTCACCGACGTGAAGATCGGCGGGGAGCATGTGGGCACGACGGAGACGCCACCGCCGCCACCGTTGAGCGGCGACGGCGTGGGCGACACTGCGGACGACCACGTCTACCCCGCGAGCGACTTGGTGCATTTCGACAACCAGACTTTCGCGAACATCATCGCCAAAGGACCGCTAGCGGTTCAACATGAAGAGGTTCACCTACACCATGCCTGGATGATCGACAACAACGGCGACAACAACACTCTGTTGGACGACAGCGAGAGCGACGAGGATGCCGCCCTCTCTCCGCACGGCACTGATTCCTGTTTGCATCGTTGCGGCATTATTCTGCTTGTGTGCGACAGCAGCACCCCTCACCGGCCAGGCACTCGGTGGTGTTCCGATGGACTTGTTCGACAACACGCCGGCCGACGCGGGAACTGAACCATCCCACCGCGACGGCATATACGGTATCGGCAGACTCGACAGGGATTCGAGCGCAACCCCGCCCGTGGTGCCGCTACCGCCAGCTCTTCAGGAACCGGTACTCGTCCGACGACGAGGCGGAGGCCTCAATCGAAACGTTCGACATCGCCAATCCCTCGATTTCTTCCACTGCGCATGATGTTGCAGATGCTCCACAGCTTGCTTTTGGCCGCCGTATGACACTGCTTCGTGCTGGCACTGTTGTGCCACAACCTTCTAGTGGCTCGAAGTTTGTCATGCCGGGCCTGCACAGTAGATTAGCCTTTACTGTATGTGCAGGGTGAGCCCCAAGATGGGCTCGCTTAGGGATTTGTGATGAAGTATTGGAACTCTGCAGTAGAAAGCAGTAGCTTCAGCTGCTGTGCTATATTAGTTTCGGGACCCTGCCATTTATGGACAGGCCTTCCCCTGGGCATTCCGTTTGCACCGAAGCTGATTAGGTGTTTGTTTCGGTTCAGTCTGACTAGCCGGTCACCACCCTAGGTGGTGTGCTGGAAGTAGTACCCTGACTTCCTATCTGAATCGGGTCACTTCCTATAGTAGGGTGTATGCCCGTCGTCATCAGGCCTGAACCCTAAACCCGTGTTGCCACTTAACGAGCAACTTATCTTATTTGAATACCATGATGAGAAATAGCCTTTTGTAGTTATATCACTTTATCTTGTCTGAGTGTTCGTTATTCCTAGCAATATTGCAGGCATGACCTCTCGAAAGCAATCCTCTTCCACAGCTTTACCTGCCACACCCAGCTGGGAATCTTTGTGGACAGGAGAACTGTCTAGACCTAGCCGTAGGGTCTTCAGCGGCTGCTGCCCGTATTCCACTAGTTCTCTAGTTGTGAGTCATATGAATCCTAGTGCATATTCGTTACATCTCAATAGTGGTGATAAGTAGAGGGCTCGGCTCCCTTGTAAATAACATCCCCACTCGATGAAAAGGGAGTCTTATTCATCTATTCATTTATTTATTGAAATATATATTATTATAATGTCAATTATTTCATCGTCAATGAAAAAGTCCTCTGCAAGTCGCGTCCTTCAGCATGCTAAGCCATTCTGCCCGTACTTTTCGGGCAAGCCCCCCTTTGTCAGAAGGGCGCGCCGACCAATGAATTACCGGCAAGAAAAGAAACATAGCATTGCCTCTTGATGAACATGCACACGTACACGCATGTATGAACTTCCTGTGTGTTGTCGTGCGAGAGCGCGCGCGCGCAATCCTCACTCAAGCGCCCCATCTACGAGACGAAGCTTTATGAAACGACAAGAAGCGTTCTTCTATCAGCCATATTTCAATGTTAGGTCGCATGTGCCCCCTCGCATGCCTTCTTAGCGCCACCAAGCGTCCCACCCTCCCCGAGCCCAGTGTTACGCCATTTTCTTAAGCATCATGCGAATTTCTGGGAGACTGGGCCACCAAGTCCAAGGTACCCCCCCTTCATCCACCTTTGTGCTTACCAAAAAGTCGAAGTTGGAGTGGGGGGAGTAGAAGAACGCGGTTTGTCCGCAAAAAGTAAACGATATTCTACGATATCGATAGTCCCTCTTGGGACAACTGTGCAGTGTGCATGTAAAAGCACCGCCGAACACATGCACACGTTTTTAAAAACATCGTAACTATAATGTAAGAAATGATGGAATACATGCAAAACCATGAGTGGTATAAGTGCTCGCTCCCTCTCGCTCTCTGAGAGAGAGAGAGAGAGAGAGAGAGAGAGTGTGTGTGTGTTTGGCTCTCTCTGGAGGCTGCCCTCTATCCCCTCTTGCATGTGCTGTGCGGTGGTTTACTACGGTAGCACCTGTCGAATTCCATTCATTTTTTAGATGGGATCAGGACGGCACATTTGTCGGGAGCTGAGCGAGCCCAATGGAGTGGTTGTGATGCCTGCGTGGGCCGTGCGAGGAAAGGATAGCTTGGAACGCCGCGGGGAGGATTTTGGTGAAGGGTGTGGTGTGGTGCAGGTGGGTTTTCTTGGGTACCCAGGTTTCGTGACGAGAGGTGGGGAGGTTCGTATCCGGAATAGTCTGTGGAGAGATGGGGTCTGCGGTGACGGAACCGGAGAAATCCAGCGAGCCGCTTCACCACTCTCGTTGGATAATGCTGTTTTACCTCTCGGCGTTGTCGGAACTCGGTGAATACTGGGTGTATTTCCCTATAGCGCCCGTTGTTACTCACATTCTGAGGAGCACGGTGTTCTAACCGTGCCTGCCGAATACTTGTTAACCAAAACACGCAGCAAAAGTCAAGAAGCATAACTACAAAAATATACTGACAGATATCGGTATAGTTCACTAATACACCAATCCAATGCAGACGTAAAGGACATTCTCTGCACCGTATCCAGGTATATGTATGCATAACGTATATATTGTTCTAATTGGCATAGTTGACCTCATCCAAACTGCGTGCGTACGCCGTCAGTAACACTTTCCTCGTCGTGCGAAACTGAATGGCTAACCTGCATTGCATGTCCCATTTCAATCAGGGTCCTACCAAACCTGCAAAGTGACTCCCTCAGAAATGCTGGTCATGCGCATGACATGACATATGGAGAAAGTGCGGGCCCATTTGCTGAAGAAGGCATGCATTCCTGAGTACCATGAGACCCTGCACAAGCACCATAAGTGTGCACCTATCAATGCTGCGCCAATCACCTGCTGTAAGCACTTAGGGGATTTGAAAATTCGCCATCACCTGCATCAAGGGTCCATTTCCAAACAAATCATACAACATAGTAGCAAATGCTAAGAGGCGGCAATGGTATATTTGATTATTAAGAGTCAAGTGCCGGCCTTCCATGACTGCTCTTGACCATGTATGTTCTCTCTTCTTGCTTGCATATTTTGCAAGAGTACTGCTTTTCTGTAGTATGAGTATAACAGCATGACTATAAGAGAACGGATAGATGTATCCATTAGAACGAATCGGTGCCCAAAAAAATGGTGGATTCTGATGACAAAAGAGCCAGGGAGAGAGATGCGGCACGCTCATATCGAGATTATAGATGTTCAAAGTGGAGTGATGAGGACAGCCGTGGGCTCTTAGGCACACCTCGAAGCATCTCTTCATCTTTCTTCAAGGTCGTAGGATACCCATCTGACAGAAATTCATCACCCACCGTCACTCCCCTGACTCCAGCTGATGACACCGTCACTCCCTGACTCAGCTGATGACACCGTCCTCTGACTCCAGCTGATGACACCGCCCTCCTCCTGACTCCAGCTGATGACACCGCCACTCCCCTGACTCCAGCTGATGACACCGTCACTCCCCTGACTGCAGCTGATGATATGCATTCTAATTCCATCAATTGGCTTTCAGCTGAATCAGTTTTCCTCAGCTTCTGGCCTGTTGTCTTCACAAACCAGTCCACACTTGCCCCACACTCTTCCCTGCACTACTTTGAGTAAGCCCGCACTCCCCCCGTCCTGCACTCCCCCCCGTGCTGCAAATCGGTCCCAAAGGTATTGGGTAATCCATAATTGAATTTGTTGGTGCACAACCCTCCGCGGATCAAGGGCGGGGCCTCTCAAGTTTCTGCAAAAGCCCTGCACATGCAACGTTTGAAAAGCATTTCTCTGGGAGAGAGGGTAGCCAGGCTGGCGTATAATGGGATTAAGCGCGATAACACAGAAACATCTACGCGGCCTGAGATTGTGTCTCTGTGGTAGATAGAAGTCACCGAGGATCTCTTTGCAGCGCGCACATATGATGCGAAATGCCATTTGCTCCACAGACTCCTCCTGCTACAGCAGGCACCGCACTTCCCCTATCCATCAAATTCTTCCTCCGCCACCACATCTGTTTGCCCTCCCCATCTAAGTGTCCCCATCAGGTGCGGCCAGCCATGACCCCATCAGGTGCGGCCACCCATGACCCCATCAGGTGCGGCCACTCATGACCCCATCAGGTGCGGCCACCCCTAAGTCATTTACTCCCTTTCTACTGCATCGTCCTTTCGCACAGCACAACCGAAGTGGCGCGAGGCGCAATGCGCCGCTGGACTGAACACGTGGCGCACCTGAGGATGCAGGTTGGCCTCCCGTGCCACCACCATGCACAGGGTGTCCATCATACGGTCATCCACTTGGCCATCCGCCCCGACGCTGATTTCCGAGGGACGAGGCAGACCGAACTCTCCGAGCAAATCCGTCTCCGCTTCATAATCCTGTATTCCGTATTTGCCAAACCCTGACACCTCAGCGCAGGTCGCTTCACCCTTGACACCTCAGCGCAGGTCACTTCACCCTTGACACCTCAGCGCA
>LGRX02014001.1:0-16825 GCA_001247695.2 Cymbomonas tetramitiformis
TGCCAGGGATATCGTCAGCGACGGCCTTCCTCTCCCACTCTTCTGGTTTGGAGACATCCAAGTGGATGGCTCTCAGGCGCCGCATCACCTTGGGTGCATATTTCAACCCTCGACGGTACGTAGAGAGCATCGACAGGTTGGACATCTCCACACAATTGGGGACTCTGCCGGCCAGGAAGTTGACGGAGGCCATGCGGGTCTCCAATCGCGAGAAATACTCCGCCGCGGTTTCGCTCGTCGCCTGCTTCAGGGCAATGGCCTCGCCATGTGCGTTCTCCAGGTAGGCCTGCGTCAGGGAGCACACCGCCAGATCGCTGAAGAACACGTCCAGCTCCCCGTAGCGTTGGTGCCAGGCCTGTTCGGACCCGAAGGTCCCGCCGCGCGCTCCAAGAACTTCTTCTGCTGGTCTTGAAGAGTGTGCTCCTTGAAGCTCCAAAGAAGGCTTGACACACTCGCCTGGTACGCTGATACTGACGGCGTACAGCTGGGAGTGGTCAGTGCTTCGATCACGATGGCCTCTTGGAATATCTTTCGCACCATGTTGGAGTAGTGCTCCAACTGCGTCAGGAGGCCCTCCTTGTCGGCCGATTTTGTGTCGGACGCGGAGCGGGGGAACCTGGTGACGCTCTTGACCAACTTTAGCACCATCTCCTTGGTCTTGTGCTCCAGGCGGACCTCGTCTGAGGATGCTCGCAGGTTAGTGCCCTGCGGCAGACGGACGATGCCTGGAACAAAGGGGGTGGCGCTGGGAGAGAGCACGGGGTTCGCAGCGGCGACAGAGTGAACGGGGTTCGCGGCAGTGGCAGAGTGAACGGGGTTTGTGGCGGCGGAGTGGGGGAAACGGGCTGGAGGTGGTGGTCCCGGGGCATGCGCGGGCGGGAGTGCAGGCGCGGGGTTTGTGGGGACTGCAGTCGAAGTGGGCGGCAATGCAGGGGCTAATGGTGGAGCGGGGAGTGGAAGAGGTGTATGGAAGGGCAGGGGGGTGGATGGTTGTGCGGCCACCACGCTCATGCTCCGGTACCAATCGGAGTTGCTGACTTCCGACCACGCGGCGAGCCCGTCCTGGTCGAAGTTCTGCATCTCCGACTCCCGCGCAGTGGCAGGGATCCACTCCCACACTGGCTGCCCCATGCTCGTAGACCGCACATTGGCTGCGGCTGGGTCCCCCATTGCCATATCCATGACCTCGCGGTCGACCATGAGAACCCAGGTCTCCACACGAGGGTTGGTAAGTGGTAGGGGTGCATGGTGTAGGCGGCCTCCCATGCGCGCATATGCGGTCAGCGGCGCTCCCAGCGGGTGCATGATCCTGAACAAGATGGCGTCGCCCTGCACCCCAGCCCGGCGGCGTTCATCCCATGGCAGGGTGACGGTTGCCGCGCCTCGCACCCCCGCTGACTGGTGCACCCACAATGACCCACCGTCGTGGGTGACGAAGAGAGCTCTGACCTCTGGGTACTGAGGGTAGGAGGGCTCTGGTGCGGGGTCGTCAGGGGGATCTTGAGGTGGATCACTGGGGGGCCCTGGTGGTGGCGAGTCGCTTGAACTGGAGTCTCTGGGCTCCGAGTCAGGGTTGCCACCGCCGTGCACCACCGTCTCCATCGACTGCCGCCGGCGGGCCACCATCATGTTGTGGGGATTTGGCCGGCCCTGAGTGGGAGGTTCGACGGGAGCGGTCTCAGCGACGGTCTGAGGCACTGGAGGGGTTGCACTGGCGGCAGCGTCTGCCTCGTGTAGGTGGTCCGCCATCAGACCCCCCTGTACGCTGCTCTGAGGGTCGCCTGATGGGGAGGCTCCTACAGATGTCGTCGCGCCAGGCAGGGCGAGTCCTCTCGAAAGCACCGCGGAGATGTCCAGGGCCTGTACTGCCGCCAGGACTTCTCTGCGAATATGCTCGCTTCTGCTGCTCGCGTCCGAGTCGGAACCGGACCTGTGGGCGGCCCTCCGCCTGCGCTCAGCCCGTGCCTGCGTGCTTCGGCTGCCTCTGGTCCCCGTGCTGGTGCGGCTGATGTCCGTGCCGGAATCGGGGTCAGAGTGATCAGGTGCGTGGCTTAGACCTGGGAGATGCTTGCCATGGGTCGCCGGGCCCGAGGATACTCTTCGGGAACGCCGACGCCGGCGGGTCTCTGAGGTTGCTGCCACCGTAGGGAGGTGACGCACCAAGAGCTGGGTCCCGCCCAAGACGCTCTGTTGAGCTCCGCTGTCAAGGGGTACCTGCAGAGGGTCCGGCAGGGCTGCGGCACCGATGCTGATGAAGTGCTGCAGCGATGAGGGGTCCGCGCCTGAGTCATGAAGCGCGGAGGTGGCTGGTGCCAGCTGGTGGGGCTGCTGTGGCCGATGCTGCGGCTGTTGTGGCGGCTGCGGCTGCTGTTGCTGCTGCTGCTGCTGCTGTTGCTGCTGTAACTGCTGTTGCTGGAACTGCTGCTGCTGTAACTGCTGCTGCATCGGTTCCAGTGGCTGCTGTTGAAGCCACTGCTGTTGTTGCTGCTGGTACGCGAGCCACTGCTGCTGCTGCTGCAGCTGTTGTTGGAACGGTGTGGGGTATGCGCCCACGGGGTGGTGGGTTCCCAGTGTGAACGGCACTGGTGACACTCCCCCAGCGAGAGGCGCTGATTGGGGCAATACCCAATTGACGCCGTTCCATACAGCCTGTGCGGGGGTGCCATCCGGTATGGTATAAGGGCGGGGCACCGCTGTGTAGGGCATGGTGGTGCCTGGGTGTGGAAGGGGGTGAGAGGGAGCGTATGCGGTGGGAGATGGGAAAGTGATGGGGGAGAACAGTGGGTGGTGTAGCGGCTCTGCACTGACACCCATGCTGGGAAATGCTTCTGATGTCTGCTGTGACATTCTGACTGCTGAGCTGGTTGAGTTCAAAGACTGGGTGTGGCAATAGCCACAGGTGAGCAAAAGTAGTGAGTGCTCGCCTTTTTATTTAATCAGTCTCGTCCTCGTCGATGTCACTCGCTGGAGGCGAAGGAGCGGGGCTTCCGGGTGGAGATGGGGGGACCCAATCAGCGCCAAGGAGGACCCAAGGGGGGGCGTCGATCACTTGTATTGCCTGGTGATGCCACACGTAGTCGTAATGTACTGGTGGGATAGCCAGCGTGACTTTGCCCAGGCGTTCAGTCGCTGTTCTCCTCTTCGTCGTCAGAGGAAGAGGGGGAAGGAAGGCCGCTCCAAGGGCCGCTCTGCCAGAAAGCGCCTGCTGGTGGATAGGTAGGGTCCGGAGGGTATACCCACTTGATAGGTCCTTGCTTCCACCACGCTCTTCTGTATTCTTCTGGCGAAGGGGGTACTGCCATACACCAGCGAACTCAAAATTTGGCCAGGGCTCCGCGACACGATTTTTGAGTGCCTAGGCGCGCAAGCAAGGGTCAAGCAGCGACGAAAGGAGGGGTGCCAGGTCCAATGCAGAGGTCCAGTGAAGTCCCAGACGGTATTTGTACTCCGTAGGTCCCAAAAAAGCCCCAGTCAGTGCACTACTGGAGAATACCAGGAGGTGCTGAAGGGCTGCCAGAAACGTCCCAGAACTGCTGAAAGCGCCGTTTGGTGGAGCTTTCCCCGCTGCTGATGGCCGTGAGGGCGGTATCAGGGGTTTCTAGGCTGTTCTATGGGGTCTAAGGAGGGGTTTTTCGGTGGTGGGGGCTACTGGGAGAGGTTTTGGGGTAGGCTGGAAACTGTCAAAAACGGCTATTTTTGGCTGTTTTGGGCGGTTTTTCGCCTTTTTGGGGCTCTGAAAGGTAAGCTATATGGTTTTCTTGGCTACTGTAGACCGGGGAAACCCTTCAGGGTGCTCCCTGACGGTCGTTTGTGGCCTGGGACGGACTTCGGGTTTAAGATCGGAAAACGAATGCTTGGGTTTCTGAGCCAGTTTGAGCCCCCAGTGTTAAGAAGCTGAAATATGACGTTTTGAAGATATTTCCCAGAGAATACGGCCGTTGTATACGAAAAAAAATGTACTTACAGAGGCAAAAATTGCGCACGTATAGCCGGAAGTACAGCTCTCCCCCTGTACTACAACGAAAGTTCCAATAGGTCCGTGGGCGAGTTGCGCAGGGGCGAATTCGCAGCACACTGATACCAAATGTGCCCGTGGGCACTACGACAGATGCTCGGAGATATGTTTTTGATTGAACGTGCAAAGGTACACAATTCGGATTTTTATAATATACTGGATCAGGGCCAGATTGAGGTACAAACGATAATTCGGTTCCGAGTTCTGAAGGCTAAACACTTCTCAAGTGCTCCACTTATTCACTCGTCACTCAGGTTGCAGGGTCAACCACTCGACAGCCGATGTCACACTTCGGCTCAACGTTCAATTCCCGATCCGATCTCATTTCTAATTCCGATTCGTCATTCTCGATTCAGATGTTATGTCGACAGACTGACACGATGACTGCCCCACAGTACTGTCATACTACTGTACTGTCATACTGTCATACTGTCATAGCGTCATACTGTCATACTGTCATAACCTTGATATCTGATATTCGATTTCATTGTCTTTTCAACCCCGATGCGAATCTGACCATTCTTCGAGGGTCTGACTGAGTTCCACGATGACACCCCCCACAGTACTGTCATACTACTATAGTGTCATAGTGTCATTCTGTCATACCCCGGACATCTGGTATTCATTCTCATCGTGATTTCAAGCCCAATTTCACTGTCATCGTGCCAATCCCAGATTACCCCCGATGACACACATACGGACGCATAGGCATATCGGCTCACGCTGTGCCTCCGGGCACACAGATGACGTCAAAGTAACCAGGCGCGTAACGCTTGAAGTCCCAGTCCTGAACCTTCTCAGCGTAGGTAGGTTGCCAGCGAGGATCATGATCTACGGTGACCACGGTACTCTTCGGATAACATGACAGGAAACTTCTCTCCACACTACCTGTACCACTGAAAAGTACTAGTAGTCGCAACTCGCGTGTCGAGACCACAGAGTCCAGAAGAGCCAGATGCGTCACAAAGGCGTCAGAGGAGCGACAGTATTGTTCCCAAGGTAGGCAGTTGTCCAGAGAAGAGGTTCCCCTTCATCAGAGGTGTCCAGGAAGGTTAGAGCTCTGGCGCGTTCCCGCCTTTGCTTCCGCTGCATTCTGACCTCCTGTAAGGCTTTTTCGCGGGCTTGTCCTTCTCGGGATAGTCTCAGTTGTTCAAACTCTGTGAGCTGTTCGAGTTCACCCCCGTAGTTCAACGACTCGCGAGTCTTCCAGGAGTCATGAGCATTAGAGTACCCAGTCCAGCGAACCAGAAATTCTTCTACTTCCTTACCTCCTCTCGCAGGTTTCACTCTTCGAGCCAGAATCTTAGACACATGTGTCTGGGATTGTCCATCCACGAGAACCTTGGCAGGAGTAGGTGTTTGCTGACGCAGCGCAAAAGCTTCATCCGCGGTGCGGTATTCCTTGAGGCGATGCTGCGCAAAGACGTCGTGGATACGCCACTTAGGGGGCAACTTGAGCCGATAAGCCACCGGAGCGCCTCTGTCAATTTCGGGTAGCTCTCGCTGCTGGTCACTGAAGAACCTCTCGGTGATGGGTAATGGCCCGTGCCAGCGAGGTCCCAGTTTCCTGAAGGATTCGCGGTTCATGATATTTTCAGTGAGATGTTTGGCATCTACCCAGACCAAGTCTCCCAACTGAAAGGATTTGGCGGTGTGACGCTGGTCAAACTGATGTCGCTGGCGTTGCTGCGCCAGTTCCAGCTTAGTGCGGGCGTCCTCCAGTTGAGCCGCGAATTTACTAGCCATCTCGTGTGCAGTACCTTCTCCACCCTTGCGCTTGGAGTGTTGTCCTGCAGCCGCTTGCAGGAACAGGTCCAGCTGCGACATAGGAGAGTGCCCCAAAACCAACTCAAACGGGGTAAAGCCAGTTACATCGCTCCGCGTATCGTTTATGGCGAACTCTACGTTAGCACACCACAAGTCCCAGTCCTCCGGATTGCTGCCTACGAAAGACCGTAGCATGCCTTCTACTACACGGTTGGTATGTTCAGCTTGTCCGTCCGAACGAGGGTTGTAAGGCGTAGTGGAGGCCACTTTGGTTCCCATAAGTCTCATCAACTCCTTCCACATAGTATCCTGAAAACGAGGGTCCCGGTCGGAGACAATCTTCATAGGAGTGCCATGTAGTTTCCAGATGCGGTCAAAGTAGATTCGGGCTATAACCTCAGCGGAGCTGTCCTGGAAGTTCAATGGAATAATGTGAACCATTTTGCTGAGCTTACAAGTGAAAGTAGCAAAGGCATCGTGATTCCGCGCCGTGACTGGGAGTCCGGTGACAAAGTCCACACTGACCACTTGCCATAGTCGCGTAGGAATAGTGTGGGGGTTCAGCAATCCATCCGGGTAGGAATTTCTCGGTCGCACTGCTTGACAGGTAGCGCAAGATGAAACCCAGCGTCCCACATCTTCCGCCGCTCCTTTCCACCAGAAGCGTCGTAGTACTCGTTCCAGAATTTTGTCCCTGCCCGCGTGTCCAGCTGAAACAGATGCATGCGCTTCTTGCAGCACTACCTCGCGAAGCGGTGAATCTTCTCCCAGTACCAACTGATAGCGTCCAGCGCTCACCCTCCACAAGACATTTCCCACCACGCAGAAGTCACGAGTGCGTTGATGCGGAGCTTCTTGGATTTCCTTCCTCAAAGTCTGTAGTGGACCAGGTCGCCCATATTCCGCTTGCAACGCTTTGAGAAACTGGCCTCCTGATATCTGTTGACGCAGGTCTCGAACGCTGGCTGCTTCTCCAGTACGCACGATAGGAGGAGGTGAACACGTCTTCCTTTCCCGCTTGACACGCTGTCGAGCTGGCGGGGCGTACACCACTAACAGAGGCCAAGGAAGATCCAGAAGGGCTCCGTCCGGAGCGGCGAACATCTGCACAGGTTCTCCTTGAGCGTCATGCGTGGGTATAATGTACTCCACTCTCATTCCCGCAGATCTGAACAACTGCCGCCACTGGGGCATGCGAGACTGAAAATCAGGAAGGACAAAAAGAGCCGAAGTATTCTCCGGGTCCAGACGCCATTCTTCCACATATTTCCTCAGTACGGCCTCAATGGTCAAATGGTTGGAGGAGAAGGGAGGATTGCACCAGACGTTCAACCCTCGCCAGTTTTCCTTCAGGCAGTCCGTCCAGTAGCGATTAACCTGACGATTCTTTTTACCCAAGTCGCAACAGGCGTCCACCTCGAGAGGTCCATATTCTTGACTCAAGAAATCGAACATGTCCGCCCTGAACTTCCAGTCCTGTCGGTCGCTGGGCTCCAGGAGTCTGGTGGAGGCCTCGCTGCACTTCGGCTTCGCTGAGTTATCAGCAGGGGTCTTCCTGGGAGAAGGGGGCGAGGAAGCTGTCAGTTTGCCAGAGCGCGTCTGAACTGCCAGAGTTGCTTCCTCGTACCCTGTTTCGGCCAGCTGCAAGGTATGTAGTGCGTCCAGCCAGAGTTGAGGGGAGTCCATCCAGGTGAGAGCCCCACTGTACGCGAGGACTGGGTCAGGATCTTTGGTCTTGGCGCTGTTGGGCTTGCGTTCCTTCAGCTTGTTGGGATCTACCACTCCCAGTGGAGCTCGTCCTTGGCGAGACTCTTTACCAGCTGCCGGTCTGAACTTGCTGACGGTGTTCGCGGCCGAGGGAGGTCGCTGCGGTTTCCCAGTAACCGGGTGCACAAAGCCCGCTTCTACCAGTCCTTCTCTCGCGGAGATTTCCTTGTAGTCGGGTCGCCTGGACAAAGCGTCTGGAACCCAGAGTAGCGCCCCAGGGATGTACTCCATCTCTGGTACCCCTACCTCCACTAGATCCATGTACCATCGGGCTTGGCGTTGGCTGAGTGGTTGTCCAGGTGCCATTAACCAGACTAGGGGCTTATGGTCACCCTGCAATTGAAACTCGGTCCAGATGAGGTAGTGTCTCCAAGTTTGCGTAGTGCAGTGATGGAGAGCACAGAGTTCTCTTTCGCCAGCATGGTAGTTCTACTCGGCTCCATTAAACTGTCTGCTCTCAAAGGCGATAGGTTGCAATCCATTTCCCACGTCTTGCATCAGTACTCCCCCCAGCGCCACTCCACTGGCGTCAGTTTGTACCACGAAAGGATGCCGTCCTTCAGCCGCCGCTTTCATATCGGGTAGCGCCAGAGTGGGGGAAGAACATAGCGCCTTCTTAATTTCCTCGAAGGCCCAACGCTGCATGGGTCCCCATAGCCAAGCGACATCCCCTTTAGTGAGCTGGGTCAAAGGTTGTGCTACTTCGGAGAAGCCCAGCATGTACCGTCGGTAGTACCCAGCTAACCCCAAAAATTGACGCACATGCGTGGCGTTTTCCAGAGCGGGCCAGTCCCTGATGGCGGCCAGCTTGTCATGTTGAAGTTGACTTCCTTCACGTGAGATGACGTGCCCCAAAAAGCGTATCTGGGTCTGCAGTAGTTGACACTTAGACTCCTTGAGGTAGATGCCCTGGATCTCACAGACTTCGAGAAATTGCTGGAGATGGGAGAGATGCTCCTCCAAGGTGTTGCTGAAGAGGATGCAGTCGTCCAGGAATATTCTTACAAAAGGAAGATGTCCCAGAGCGCGCTGCATGCGTCGCTGATAGCAGGAAGGACTGTTGGTCAACCCCATGGGCATCACCAACCACTCATACGAGCCATAGGGAGAAGTGAACGCAGTCTTTTCCACATCCTCAGGAGCCATGGCCATCTGCCAGAACCCATCGACTGCATCGAAGGAGGAGAAGTACTCACACTAGGAAGGATTTGTGTTAAAAACTGTTAATGATGTGTTAAAAAATGTTAATCGAGTGTTAAATAGTGTTAATGTGGAAACTGGATGTTAATCAAGTGTTAATACGCGAAAAATTTCATAATGGGCTATATTATAGGCGGAAAAGTGTTAATGAGGTGTGAAGAAAGTGTTAACCGTTGGCGAGGGAGTGTTAATGGGACAGTTCAGGAGTGTTAACGGAAGGCTGCATCTGTTAATCGCGGTATAATCACGCTGCTGGGAATTATATTGGAGGCAGAACACACGCCTGTTTCGCCGATACATTTGAAAAGTGTTAATACCCAGCGCAGCCACCGTGATGTGGGTGTCCTGGCGAGATAATCATTTCAAAATGCAGTCGCCACTGACAACGCCCATGCCCATCGACGATCGACAGGATCATCTACGGTAGATATAGGTGCATCCGCGAACACCAAACGCATGAAGACCTTATTAAGACCTATCTAGCTACGTACGTAGGATGGAACGATAGTTGGACGTAGGTAGCTAGCGAAATCATTTCTGAGCTGACGTTCTGCCCGAGCAGACCAGCATATATAATATATTTGTTACAAGAGAAACCCGAGTCTGTAAAATTTGTAAGGTGCTAAATCGTTGCACGGTCGCTGTTACGTATATTTTTATCCACAGGTCACGTTTATAGACTGCAAACCAAAGGGTGGGGTTGCGTGGTGTTCGTTCATAACAGATGGATGACCAGGGGAGCGCAAACTTGGCGACTGCTGGAAAGCAACCGCGAACTGCTAATAACGCGGTAAGTGCAGATTGTGGAACAGACTCTTCGTTTATTTTAAGTGTGAGTAAACTGATGCGGGCGATGTTCAGGCTCCCGGTGGCGCACATCGGGGCGCGGGGTTAGTTGGGCCCGCTAAGGTAAACGCCGGCACCGGAGCATTTGTGCATTTTTAGCTTGTTGCGAGCGTTTTATATAAGCCGGAGGTCACGCTGGGGACATACCGTCGCCAGCGTGGCCTGCTTCTGGTTGGTTGAAGTGTTTCATTTTCGTGTTCACCGGGTTACATCTTTTTACTGTGTTGAAGCCTCTGCGGACCGTGTAGCGCGTGTGCTGATCGCCAACGGGCCGGTCGCGCAACGATGCGGCGGTTATGCAAGCCTCTTGTCCCTGTTTTTTAAGGGTGTTCTTCGTATAAGCCGGAGGTCACGTTGGGGACATACCGTCGCCAGCGTGGCCTGCTTCTGGTTGGTTGAAGTGTTTCATTTTCGTGTTCACCGGGTTACATCTTTTTACTGTGTTGAAGCCTCTGTCTGCGGACCGCGTAGCTCGTGCGCTGATCGCCAACGGGCCGGTCGCGCAACGATGCGGCGGTCATGCAAGCCTCTTGTCCCTGTTTTTATAAGGGTGTTCTTCATATAAGCCGGAGGTCACGCTGGGGACATACCGTCGCCAGCGTGGCCTGATTCTGGTTGGTTGAAGTGTTTCATTTTCGTGTTCACCGGGTTTCATTTTTTTACTGTGTTGAAGCCTCTGCGGACCGTGTAGCGCGTGCGCTGATCGCCAACGGGCCGGTCGCGCAACGATGCGGCGGTTATGCAAGCCTCTTGTCCCTGTTTTTTAAGGGTGTTCTTCATATAAGCCGGAGGTCACGCTGGGGACATACCGTCGCCAGCGTGGCCTGCTTCTGGTTGGTTGAAGTGTTTCATTTTTCGTGTTCACCGGGTTTCATTTTTTTACTGTGTTGAAGCCTCTGCGGACCGTGTAGCGCGTGCGCTGATCGCCAACGGGCCGGTCGCGCAACGATGCGGCGGTTATGCAAGCCTCTTGTCCCTGTTTTTTTTAGGGTGTTCTTCATATAAGCCGGAGGTCACGCTGGGGACATACCGTCGCCAGCGTGGCCTGCTTCTGGTTGGTTGAAGTGTTTCATTTTCGTGTTCACCGGGTTTCATTTTTTTACTGTGTTGAAGCCTCTGCGGACCGTGTAGCACGTGCGCTGATCGCCAACGGGCCGGTCGCGCAACGATGCGGCGGTTATGCAAGCCTCTTGTCCCTGTTTTTTTAAGGGTGTTCTTCATATAAGCCGGAGGTCACGCTGGGGACATACCGTCGCCAGCGTGGCCTGCTTCTGGTTGGTTGAAGTGTTTCATTTTCGTGTTCACCGGGTTACATCTTTTTTAATGTGTTGAAGCCTCCGCGGACCGTGTAGCGCGTGCGCTGATCGCCAACGGGCCGGTCGCGCAACGATGCGGCGGTTATGCAAGCCTCTTGTCCCCGTTTTTTTAAAGGGTGATCTTCATATAAGCCGGAGGTCACGCTGGGGACATACCGTCGCCAGCGTGGTATGCTTCTCGTCGTTTGAAGTGTTTCATTTTCGTGTTCACCGGGTTTCATTTTTTTACATGTGTTGAAGCCTCTGCGGACCGTGTAGCACGTGCGCTGATCGCCAACGGGCCGGTCGCGCAACGATGCGGCGGTTATGCAAGCCTCTTGTCCCTGTTTTTTTAAGGGTGATCTTCATATAAGCCGGAGGTCACGCTGGGGACATACCGTCGCCAGCGTGGTATGCTTCTCGTCGTTTGAAGTGTTTCATTTTCGTGTTCACCGGGTTTCATTTTTTTACATGTGTTGAAGCCTCTGCGGACCGTGTAGCACGTGCGCTGATCGCCAACGGGCCGGTCGCGCAACGATGCGGCGGGTTATGCAAGCCTCTTGTCCCCGTTTTTTTAAAGCGTGATCTTCATATAAGCCGGAGGGCTGCTGGGGACATACCGTCGCCAGCGGTCTTCTTCTGGATGATGAAGTGCTTCCGGTTGTTTGTTGCGTCCTACTTAGGAAGCTCCATCAGCGACCGCAGCCGAAGCTGGAGGGGGTGCCTCCGCCCCCCCGCTGCTGAAGACGCGGCGGCTGCGGCTGGCAGCAAGGTACGCATTGCACCCGCCATTCCCGCTTCCTGCTGCGTTTTCCCCGCCCCCCCCCTGAATATACACACTTCATTCCCAACGAACGAGTATGCGGTCATCCATCTTGCAGGCCGACCCCCGGTTCTTATTTTGGCTTCCACTACAGCCTGCCTGTGACGCGTACCGTGTTGCTCGTGCGCTGCACGCCAACGGGCCGTGCGCGCCTCGTACCCGCGGGGTTTTAGTGTTTCACCTCACGCCCGTGACGTGTACCGTGTTGCTCGTGCGCTGCACGCCCACGGGCCGTGCGCGCAACGGTCCCGCGGAATTTAAGCGTTTCACCTCACGGCAAGCTGCGTAAAAATTCCTCGCGCGAGCGTGCCTCGTCCATATCGTCCCCCGGAGTCCTCCTGTCCGGTTCGGGGTGTGTCCAAAGATGTCCGGTTGCGAGACCCGCCGCTCTCAGTTGAACCGTGGCTGTGCCGTACTCGTACCTCGTCGGTGGCCCGCCAACGGGCCGGGCGCGGAAGGTGGCCGCGGTGTGCGTCCGTTTTGCCTACCTTCCAGCATACCTCTCCGATGTTGCTGATACCGTGGTGTCTGCAACCGACACCTAACCTGTGACACAGCGGACAAGTCCTAGGCAGGCATGCTATCTTAGGGGGCATATCGCTCCCGTCAGTCCGGTTCTTTGCGTTGTCCAACATGTTTCGGTGTGGGCCACCTTCTGCCGCCGTGTGTGCATTGGGTGGCCGCAATATCCCACACCGTATATACACACGGTACACTGATCCAGGTTAACCAACAACCCTGGGTTTGCGGTTTGTTTGCTAGCGGGGGAAAAAATTCAAACGGCGCACAAATCGTTTCCTGAAGCGCCAGCAGCAACGAATCACTACTGCAGACAACAGGCATTATGACGAGGGTCTCCAGGAGTATCTGGAAAACCAAATTCGCACCGTGTCCGAGGGCATCCCGTTTCTAAGTCACGTCGCCATGCGCGCGGGGTGTTCCCATGTGGAACCGACGAATATCCTCGAGCCGAAAGATGCCGAACGGGTGAGTGGCGCGTACGGCGCCGTCACACGAGGTTGCACACTGGACCGCACGGACCTGGTCGTGGTCAAAAGGTTTTGCAAAACCTCGGGGCTAAAGCCGCACCCCAAGACCAAGCAGCTGCCCAAGGAGTTCAAGCGGTGTGCGCAGGAGCTAGTCATGACAAAACTGGCGTCGGAAGCAGCACCCACTTACGTCGTGCCCTGTTCACGGTATGGTGTGGAGACCAGAACTCGGCAAGCGCTGCAGGTCGGGCCAGTTCCGTTCCTCCTCATGCCCGATCGCGGCCGGACGCTGTGGGAATTCATGCGGGTTCCGCCTGAGGGTGGATTAACCTTGGAGGTCAAGCTGCTACTTGCCAAGGAGTTGCTGAAGGCGTTTTCGCAGTTGCACTCCAAGGGTATCGTGCACGGCGACGTCAAGGGTAACAATGTGGTCGTTGCCGAAGCGCTACCGTGCGTGTCCGCGGGCGGCATCACGCTGCGAGTCATCGACTTCGGAGTTGGCTGCGTCGATCGAGAAAACCTGAAGTCTGCGCATGACGAGCGTCCCCTCGGTCGAGAGGACCGCCGTTATCTTGCTCCTGAGCACCGGGATCACGGCCCAAGCAGGCCAGGAGACATGTGGTCTGTGGCCGCCGAGGCAGTGCGCGTGTTCTTGGAGGCGACGCCTTCCGAGGGAAGTTCCGCAGGGCGTTTGCGCGAAACCCCCCCATGGTTTACCTTATCTGGACGGTGGGTGTCCGTTGCAGGGATGCCCCTCTGTGGAAGCCATCCTGTCGCGCCAGCACGAACTGTTTGCATTAATTCGCGACCATCTGCAAACTCTGCCTGAGTAAGGACGCCTTTAACCCACTTATCCTCCAATGAACGAATACGACCTTGCACGCACAACAAGTGCTTTGATGAGTTCTGCCGGTTCATCGCCAGGCAAATTTGTCGAATCTGCATAAGGCTATCGAATTCCACCGACTCCAACAAGGTGGAGTAGTATGCCCCCCACGATCTCCACTTCGCGTGCATGCTTTCCGCAAGGCATACAAGCGGTCGTTGGATTTCGGCGGTCATGTCTTCGGTTTGTTCCTTGAATTGCGACAGAATGTGCTGCGCGTGCCGTATTTGGAAAACGAAGTACGCATTCAATTTTGGCTGATTCGACCTGCCACATTTCTCAGCATACCAGGCGAAGATGGCAGTTTCACAGGACACCTTGGCCTCGGGAGTAGAGTAAATCCATCGCTGTAACAGGTCTTTGTGCACGGCATGGAGATCTGATGGAATAAGAGATTCGATCTTATGTAAGTTCTGCCCCCAATGGAACGTGCACTCCAGATTGTTACGGTCATCTTGGTCTGGCCAAACTTTCTTGATTGCTGCCCAGTTAGCACCTGTGCCCCAAATATTAATCAGTTCTTGAAAACCAAGCATATCATGCGTAGGTTTAGACGGTGCTGACAATCGTATACGATTGTCAGCAACTGACAATCGTATACGATTGTCAGAACCGTGTAACTTACAAGCTCTCCCATTGAATATCCATGCAGGGTTATACGACATGCAATAGGATACACGATCTCGGCGCTATGTCTCTCTCACGTGTGACAATCGTATACGATTGTCAAGCTTCGACCGTACTGTTAATCATATTCAGATGTGCACGAGTAGTGACAAACCCTTCGCGAATATCCAGGCAGGGTTATACGACATGCAATAGGATACACGATCTCGGCGCTAAGTCTCTCTCACGTGTGACAATCGTATACGATTGTCAAGCTTCGACCGTACGGTTAATCACATTCAGATGTGCACGAGTAGTGACAAACTCTTCGCGAATATCAAGGCAGGGTTTGAAAATTATCCTCTTAAACCCATTGAAATTTATGATCTTTAACTTACCTGCTGCATCTCCCATGAAGCCGTAGAATAATACTTCCTCACGCGGGTGTTCGGCGGCTACCGTCTTCTTCACCAATGTCCAAAACAGTACCTGTGTTTCGGTACAGTCTTTGGGTACGTTCATGGTGGCAATAGTGAGCAGAGCGTTGGCCTCTATGGAGAACACGTGCGCCCCCATCGTCACCCAATCCCCAGAAACCTTGCGATGTACGAAATCCAAGTGGACGTACGCTGAGCGCAGGTAGTCGTCGCTACTTTTCGGGTGCATGCGACGCACGAGATCGACACCTCCATCCACTCCGACACTGGACATAACGAACGTGTGAGCAAAACTGTCGATGTTCCCCTCGTCCGCGAAAGATTGCAGTAGGCCCTTACCGTGCTTAGCAGCCCATTGGGAAACGGCTTGCATGCCCTCATCCTGTCGACGACCTCGCACGAGATTCTGGTCCACTGCCTTATCAATCACGTTCATTTTCCTCGCGATGTCTGGTAGCTGGCTAGGGTCAAAAGAAGAGTCTTTTGGAAAGACGGTTTCCGCGAGTAAAGTCCTTTTCACCTGGCATACGTTTCGAGCTCCACCGGTGTTTAGAACCTCCTCAGCCCTAGTCTTAGCCGCTTATAGCTCACCCACGCTGGGGTTGTCGGTGGACAGCACGGAATGGTTGTGTCCAAAGGGGCCGGTAGACAGCATGAGGATGTTCCAATCGGAGTCTTCTGCGATGGTTACTACAAACGGACAATTGCCGGAATGAGTAGGCGCAGCGTTGCAAAGGGCGCACGCCAGATTGCGGTTTTTGAAGGTACCGGTGAATTGGAAACGGTTACGCTCACCCGTTTGACGATATACGAGACATGCATCGTTCTCACAGGATAAAGCCCCACCGCATCGCGTAGTTCTACTGAGACGGCCTTTGATACGCCTTTTGTTCCCGGAACGCATCCAGGTCTGCGGGTCGTATTTTAAGAAATCCTTCCATGGAGAGAAAACTCCAGCACGTGGCTTATGGACTACCCCTGGAAGTAGAGGTACTGGCAGTTCGTCGACAAGCTCTTCTGAAGGAACTGGCGCTACGTCTTGAGACAAATCAACATGCTGAGAAAAATCTATCGGAATAGCTGGTCCGGCATAGGCTGTATATTCCGATTTCACCTTGTGCTTGAGCTTTGGTTCTTGTCCAGCGCTAGCGGAATTCATAGATTCATACCAGTCTTTTGGAGGAGGAGGCGATTCGGTTAAGTCACAAACAACATGTTCTTGCTTTATCTCAGGGCGAGGTGGAGAAGCTGAAGCTTGGGAAGATTCGTGGGTGACTGTTTCGATATTCGCACAACCGGTCTTGACGTCATTAGATCCGGGGGTTGAACTGGCGCCACCGATCACAACCACGACAGCCCCATCGGGGAACACCGTGCCGAGTTCCATAGTTTGCACGTCTTCTTTTGTACGCATGTGAAGAAGCATCGGAGTATCGGCAAGGGTAGGAAACAAGGCCTGTAGTAACGTAAGAGAGATTGGCACCTCATGCGGGACAGCCACAGCATGGTTACCGTATCGCAGGGAAGTCGGCATGGTATGCTAAGGTGCCATGAAAAATGATTTTTTAAATGAAATGAATACTCTATATAGACACGGGGTGAGTGTAATGATCTACACATCACTCGACTGTCGCACATGGCATCATCCGTGAATGCCCCAAAAATATGAAACAAAAAATCACAGGGTTACAGCCTGACGCACGTTTGACAATCGTATACGATTGTCAAGCTCTGTGTGAATGCCCAAAAAATATGAAACAAAAAATCACAGGGTTACAGCCTGACTAACGTTTGACAATCGTATACGATTGTCAAGCTCTGTGTGAATGCCCAAAAAATACGAAACAAAAAATCAAAGGTTTACTGCCTGCCTCACGTTTGACAATCGTATACGATTGTCAAGCTCTGTGGTTAGGTTAGTCTCTCTGACGCACGTTTGACACTCGCATACGACTGGGTTATACCCCCTGAGTCCCTGGTTAGGGGGGGAGGGGGAAGTTAGTGTATATTCCTTAAGAATGAAGAAAAAATAAATTTTCTTAAGTATGGGAAAACGTAGGCGTCGACGCGGGCCGACGCGTTACACTCCTTAAGTATGGGCTTAAGTATGGGAGCCCTGGTTTGTGAAATCTTAGAATGTTAAGAATGTTTGGTCCACTCCGTCCGTCCGTCCACTCCGTCCGTCCGGTCCGTC
>LGRX02014006.1:0-36153 GCA_001247695.2 Cymbomonas tetramitiformis
TGGTAGGACGCCCAAACCAGGTCATGTTGTTCCTTGGTTCTTCGCAACTGTCGGTGTTGAGTAGTCAGTGCCCGCTGCAGCATCATATCTCCGGGCGGGTACGCCAGCTGAGGTTTCCCTGGCTCTGTTTTGTTGTTTACTCAAGACGTCCCTTGTATCTTTGCACCTGGGTCTGCGGAGGCAGTAGGCGGCGATGGGAGGATAGCTCCTCAACCACGCGCCCTTCCAAAGTTGTAGTTTTAGTCTTCTTTGTTGTCATATTACATACGTTGTCGTATGTGGATGAGGGTTTGGAGGCCGGTGGCTCGGGAACGCGTGTTAAGACTTGTGTTCGACGCGCACCCAGAGCCGCGGCGAACCTTTATTCGTGGGAATGTCTGTCGGCCAGTGGATCGGGAACGCGTGTTAAGACCTTGTCTCGACGCGCCCCCGGAGCCGTGGTAGGACGCCCAAACCAGGTCATGTCGTTCCTTGGTTCTTCGCAACTGTCGGTGTTGAGAAGTCAGTGCCCAATGTAGCATCTCCGGGCGGGTGCGCCAGCTGAGTTTTCCCTGGCTCTGTTTTGTTGTTTATTCAAGACGTCCCTTGTATCTGTGCACCTGGGTCTGCGGAGGCAGTAGGCTGCGTTGGGAGGATAGCTCCTCAACCACGCGCCCGTTCCAAAGTTGTAGTTTTTAGTCTTCTTTGTTGTCATATTACATACGTTGTCGTATGTGGATGAGGGTTTGGAGGCCGGTGGCTCGGGAACGCGTGTTAAGACTTGTGATCGACGCGCACCGAGAGCCGCGGCGAACCTTTATTCGTGGGAATGTCTGTCGGCCAGTGGATCGGGAACGCGTGTTAAGACCTTGTCTCGACGCGCCCCCAGAGCCGTGGTAGGACGCCCAAACCAGGTCATGTTGTTCCTTGGTTCTTCGCAACTGTCGGTGTTGAGTAGTCAGTGCCCGCTGCAGCATCATATCTCCGGGCGGGTACGCCAGCTGAGGTTTCCCTGGCTCTGTTTTGTTGTTTACTCAAGACGTCCCTTGTATCTTTGCACCTGGGTCTGCGGAGGCAGTAGGCGGCGTTGGGAGGATAGCTCCTCAACCACGCGCCCTTCCAAAGTTGTAGTTTCAGTCTTCTTTGTTGTCATATTACATACGTTGTCGTATGTGGATGAGGGTTTGGAGGCCGGTGGCTCGGGAACGCGTGTTAAGACTTGTGCTCGACGCGCACCCAGAGCCGCGGCGAACCTTTATTCGTGGGAATGTCTGTCGGCCAGTGGATCGGGAACGCGTGTTAAGACCTTGTCTCGACGCGCCCCCAGAGCCGTGGTAGGACGCCCAAACCAGGTCATGTTGTTCCTTGGTTCTTCGCAACTGTCGGTGTCGCAACTGTCGGTGTCGCAACTGTCGGTTTCTTCAACATGTGTTTGAACATGATGTAAAAAGTACATTCTGTAAATAGTATCGAGTCTCCCCTTGCCTGGTTTGTATTCCCTTACAGCATGTTATTTCTTCTTTGGAAATGCTCACGTGGGTCTTTCCGGTGTCCTTCTTGAAAGTGTGTAACAAGCCTGAAGGGGGAGTATGTTATCTCCGGACAGAAGCCTGGACGGAGAGGATGTTACCTCATGTAAGTGTCGGGAAGGCGTGTTAACACCTTGTCTCGACGCACCCCCAGAGCCGTGGTTGGACGCCCCAACCAGGTCATGTCGCTCCTTGGTTCGGTCGGTCCTTCGCAACCGTTCCTGTTGACTAGTCAGTGCTGGCTGTGGCATTTCCTGCGGAAGCGCTGTCCATTGTTTTTGAAAATCCGGCGGAACCTACGGGTATTTTCCGGTTGCCGCCCTGGTCCTGGTGGTCCGTGCTGGAAATCACTGGAAAGGGGTGGGGATATGTCCTATTCCTAGTCCGCCGAGGGCGCAAAGAAAAAACCAGGCGCTCCACCGCGAGTCGCCGGAGAATGAAAAAAATCAAGGGAGCTTCGGCGCGGAGCGCTGCCTTAAACGCCATTGCCTCGATGGCCGAAGCTCAGGGGAAAGTGGCGCCGCCGCGCACCCTGTTCGTCGGACCTTGTGTGGACCATTGGGCTGATCTCACGGCATCGGATAAGCGGCAGTCGTTATGCTCCCGGTTCGACGATCCGGCAGTCCTGCGCGCGCTGGCGATGGCATGCGGAATTGGGGAGGTTCGGCATGCAGCCATCCGATTCAAAACGGCTTTGGGGGAGGCAACCGATGCTCGAGGCGGGTACGGGAAGCTGAAGATCGGGTGCTCCCTGAACCAGACTGTCCCCTTGACTTACAAGGAGTTCAGCCGGAGCAGTTTCACGCGAGGTCAGAGGTTCATGGAGTGTGCGCGGGAGTTGTACATGGCTACCCTCGCGTGGCGGGAGGCACCTGACTTCGTGGCGCCTCCGCAGCACTTTGGGATTCGCCTGAAGCCAGGGTCGGAGTCTGCTCCCATCCCGTTCCTCATGTTTGGGGACCACGGGGTCTCCCTGGAGCGGTTCTTAGATTCTCCAACCTCCCCGCTATCCCTAGCCTTCAAGAAGCAGCTGTGCCTCCGGCTGCTCGGCGGACTACGCGAGCTACACGGAGCAGGCATTGCGCATGGAGACCTGCGGGCAGGCAACGTCGTGCTCTGCCCTAACAGGCCAGATAGCATGGTGTTCATTGACTTCGGATTGGCGCGGCGAGAGCACCGAGCCGGCCTGCCGGTCGACGGCTTCCACAGGGAGCGCTGGGCCTCGGCGGCGCCCCTGAACCAAGCGCCAGGGTCTGTGTATGCCCCCGAGTATTCGCGAACTGGTCCCACTGCCGCGACGGATATGTGGGCGGTGGGAGCACTGCTTGTGCGGATCTTCATTCGTGATCCGCACGACGGGCTGCGAGGGGTTTCCGACGACGACAGCAAGCGAACCGTGCCAACTGTCATCACGGGCCGGGTGCAGACTGGATTCGTGGCCCAGAGCCTATGGTGGTTGATACTGGACTGCTGCCAGGAAGATCCTGGGAAACGGCCGTCAGCAGCCAAGCTTGCTGCGGCCTTGGAGGCCACGCGCATCGAGTCTGAAAGCAAACTAGTTCCTGCAGAGCTACCTCGATGTTGGTCGAAATATCAGTTGTAGGAGTGCATGTTCCAAACCGCAACAGTTAGCCCGAGCTGCGAGGAAACCTGCAATGCGTTGCCGGGGTAGAGTAAGACGTAACACGTACTACTCTATTTTGTAATAAAACGTGTATCTTCCTTGCTGGGCACTGTACAAATTGTGTGCGCCAGCCACCGTGACTGCTGTACAACTCTGGTTTGTTTGTGCGTTGTGCCTAGGCTAGCTCTTTCGGCTTGCTCATCGCTGTGAATGACTCGCGGTGTGATATCTCATCTTGTTACACGCACCGTTTGCTGAAGGGTGGTGTGCGGCGCTTGCTTGCATGGGTGCGGTGGGAGGATAGCTCCTCAACCACGCGCCGGTAGCAGGTTGCCTGGCTCTGGTTTTGTTGTTTCTTGAAGACGTCCCTTGTTTCCTTGCACTTGCGTCTGCGGAGGCAGTAGGCTGCGATGGGAGGATAGCTCCTCAACCACGCGCCCTGTTCCCGCAGGCAAATCGGAACTGTAGTTGTGTTGTGCGGCGCTTGCTTGCTTGCTTGCGGTGGGAGAATAGCTCCTGAACCACGCGCCGGTAGCAGGTTGTCTGACTCTGTTTTGTTGTTTACTCAAGACGTCCCTTGTATCTTTGCACTTGGGTCTGCGGAGGCAGTAGGCTGCGTTGGGAGGATAGCTCCTCAACCACGCGCCTTGATCCCGCAGGCAAGTCGGATCTGTAGTTTTGGTGTGCGGCGCTTGCTTGCTTGCTTGCTTGCTTGCTTGCTTGCGGTGGGAGGATAGCTGCTTTAGAGAAGGGGTGCTGGGTGGAACACGCAGCGGGAGAGTGGTGTTCCAATATGGTGCACCACCTACCCTTCGGCGGATAAGGAGTCTTTGCACACGGAATCCTTTCAGGCTCGCCACGATGTGCTCCTGGATCAGCACATCTTCGTGGGCAGAGGAACTGCTGAGACCATGGGTGCCCTTGACGTAGCCATCGCCGAGGTGAAGCAGGCAGTGAGCGCCGCCATCTGGAAGGCGCTGGATGGGGAGTATCGGGGGATTCTGGTTTGGATTGCTACCTGCCATGATGCCATGAACTCCTATGCGAACGCGGTGGAATCGTTGCGCACGATGGAGCAGGCGATCCCGAAAGCGTCAACCAGGACGGTTGTACGTACCGGCCAGTTGAATAAGCAGAGGGAATTGACGAGTAAAGCTTGGGAGCACGTGATAAAAACTGTCAGCAAGGGGTGGAAGCTGGCGCAGTTGGCTTTCGAGGACCCTGGGAAGCTTCCAGAGTTTGAGAACAAGGAGTTTGAACACCTGCGGAGCTTCTTGGTGGTACGCCTACGGCTATGGGAGGAGATGGCGACCAGGGGCGTTCAGGAAGTATCTGCGGCATCCAATTTCCATATGCAGCAGTGGGGTGCGCAGGCGGCGACGCTTGAGGAGTACGAGCCCTGGCGCAGGGAACGAGCACGATCGGTGTGCTGCCTACAGAGAGCCTGGAAAAAATCGCCATGGAGGCTTTTCGCACGAAAAACAGCCTGCGAGCGACATTACGCAGATACAGAGGACACCAGGACTGGGGCGGGCGATCAACACCGGCGGAGAGCGCTGACGTGAGAAGTATTGCGCTGTGGATATGGAAGGCGGGAGGGCGGGTGGATAAGAGAGGACGGGTAAGAAGGAAGCCTGACCCTGCTACGGCAGGCTGCTGCATTGACGAGGAAGCAGTTGAAAGCGATGAGGACGGCGAGGGTGAAGCAGCTACGGCAGGCTGGTGCATTGACGAGGAAGCAGTTGAAAACGATGAGGACGGCGAGAGTGAACCAGCATCCCCACCCCCCTTATCGGCAGCACCTCACGACGACCAGGGCGTCCACGACGACAGCGATGACGAACTACCTAAGGACCTACGGTTCGATTTAGGCAAGTTGGCGTTAGTTCAGGACGAGAGCGACGATGAACTGGACGAAGACCGTAAGCTGTTGCTCGAGGCGTTCGAGAATCGTGCGGAGGAAGCAAACCTCATGAAAACTTACTTGAATGAGGTAACGGAATCCCTTCAAACCTATTTCGGGCCTGCACTCATGTATGCAGTTGCGTGGTGTGCATATAACGCTTGCGACCGTCCCTACTGGTGATGTCACGGTAACAAGTGGAGATGACGCATGGTTGTCACGGCGTGGAGGGTTGTGAATGAATCAGACGCTGGAAACGTACACCTGGACAGCGGAGGATGCGCTGAATGACGACGACATCTGGAAGGACGCGGAGGACTCCGACCTGTTGCAAGACATGCTCGAGGTTGAAGATGACGGCATGGAGTGGCTGCCAGACGTTGACCCATGCGCGGACCCTGAGCTAACCGAGCCACTCATGATTGGAGACACCGGGGATGATGCCATAAAGCTTGGGGAGGCGGTGTGCTATTTTATGGAATTGCGCATATCACGGGCATGGTCCCAGATATCATTTGACCGGTTCCTCCATGTGATCGTCATGCTGTTGGGCGGACCAAACCGTTGTCGACTGCCCACAAGCCTCCACCGAATGCGAACCTATCTTCGTGTGCAAAGCCATATGGCGCATGCTGTGCACGTGTGCCCGAAATGGTGTCGGACTTTCCCTAGGGAATTGGACTGTCTGCAGTGGAACGAGGAGGAGGAGTGCGGAGCGGTCTTGCAGACAGACTCCGCCGGGGCGGTTGTTCGTCGTTGCCATGAGCGACGGTTTGAGGTGACCCAAACAGCATCTGGGAAGAAGCTGCGTCCCCGGGAGTGGTTCTACTACTTTGATATAAAAGACACAATTCGAAGGTGGATGAGGGATGTCGAGTTCTGCAAGGCCAGAGCACGACGTGACGCACGACTCCAGAATGATTTCTGGACATCCCCGTTGGCAAAGTCTATCGACAATCACGTGGACATTGGTGGTGCATTGTTGGAGGAACCTATTCTGGTGGACACACCTGAAGGAGGCGACCCGAACGTGGCGTATGCGGAGCATCGTGTCATGGTGATTTCTCCAGGGGCAGACGATTGTCAAGTTTGGAACTCAGATATCGGGTAACTTCTCCACCCCACCTCCCCTCCACGTCATCTTCTGCAGGCAGCGTTGCTTGCTTGGGTGATAACCGCGTTGCAGCACTGATCATCATGCGCTAGGTCGAATTGGGAACGTGCCAAGATGTCTACTGGGGGAGAAAGGGCCGCCCCACGATAGTAAGCGTATGGCGGGTGGCGGTGCGCGCAGGAGCTATTCTATGGGGGTGGCTGTGATAAAGAGCGAAGACCTTCACATATCGGTACATTGATGTTACGAATGTTTCCCAGTCGCATGTGTTCTGTGAGGCGCAGGTTCGTAGGAGTGCGTGAAGCGAGGCGCGTGGTGAAAGGTGCAAAGGGAGGCGATGTCCAGGGCATGATGTCCGCTGATGCCTTTGTTAAAAGGCATGAGTGTGTGACAGGGGTTGTGTGGGGCTGTGCACTAACAGGTGCGGCAGCGTGATAAGTATCATGAGAATCTGTGGATGACCAAAGGGCCCAGGCAGAAGGAGAAAAATCCGCTGGTGTTATGGTCACTATTCGAGGATGAGTTGTTGCACTTGATGCACGGGAAGCGGGATGCGTCCAATCCTTTCGTAGTGTACGATGCCTTCCTCAAGAGGTCGTACACATTGAAGGTGGTGCTCGGATTGGTGTACGCAGACACGATGATGAGGTGCACGATGGGCAGGTTTATGGGAGTTGGTAGCTATCGTGCCGATCCGTACAGCCTTTTTGAGGGAACCCCGGGCCCTGGTGGGAAAGGAATGTATTTCCGGGGATACGCGAAGGCGGTGGAGCTCAACGGGTGGGAAACGGATGACGGGAAAACCGAGGTTTTTGCGGACGACCCAGAACTGATGCTGAGCAAAAAGAAACACCAGGAGCTGGTTAGGAAAACAGAGTCAGGCGAGGCGGAGCCATGCGCAACAGGCAGGCATGGGCGAGGGGCATTGGAGCGCCTCCCGTACTACGATCCAATGCGGGCAATTGCGCACCCATTTGGGCACTGCGTGTTCTATGGTATTGCGAAGGCTTTTCTGAAGCTACTTCTGGGGAGGATGACAAGCAACACCCATCCGCATTTATGTTTGCCAGCAAAATTGCTTGAGCTCCTCCAATCGAGGGCCGCGCGCATTCAACCACCGCATGACGTTGGTCGGCCATACCACGACGTGGTGAAGTACTTCGGTGCGTTCGACACCCCCCATCACCACTGCAAGGGTAACCAGCCGATGAAGTTGTCATAATATAACAAGTTGTACCTGCTGCATCAGGCAAGAACAGCATGGGGGTATGGGGGCAGACAACGTCGCCGACCGCCACAATGCTTTCCTGTTGAACGTTCATTTTGGGTTTAGGATCCGTCCACGTTCTGTGCTAATATATAAGAGCGGGGGGGGTGCAGGAATGTACACAATGGAGGATTTTTTTGAATTTTATTCTGTACTACAGCCCGCTGGTGTTCGGAAAGGTTCTGTTTAACTGGAACATCCAGATGGAGGATGCGTGGCAACATCTTCGACGGGCGGTTCTGCATTATGTGCGAGGCAGTGTGGTAGCCGGGGAGGCCTACAACGAAGCAGTTGTCATGCAAGCCCAGAAGGCAGCGAAGGACAATCTGTGGGCGCATGCCAAAATTATGGAGCTCACGGGACCGGACAAAATGTTGACGTTCAACATGCGGCTTGCAGTGGTGCACCTGTTCCGGCAGGAGCAATACGTGGGAGATTTAGGCGCCGTCCTGGAGTTGTGGGTGGAGCGTGCAATACAGCGGGCCAAGGGAATCGTGAAGGCGTCTGGCGTGAAGTACTTGCCTGTACAGGCCATCATGAACGCCCTCTGCGAGAAGAGGGCGCTGCAGGAGTTCATTAGGAAGTACCCAAACCGACGCGAAATGCATGAGCTGGCTGTCGCTCTGCGTTCCCTGGCTCCACGCGGCGCCAACTCCCTGAGGGACCCAGGTGCCGAGGACAAGACGGTTGCCTGCTATTTCATGGGTGCCGGCAAGTGGGTGTCCCGCGGTTCAATGGTATCGCCCTCCCTTCGATCCGGCGGTGTGTTCGCAACGCTACTGAAATTCATGTCCATGCACACCGGGGCTCCGACGTCGTGTGCGGTGGATGTGGAGATGACTCAGGCAGCTGCGCTGGGCGGGGATGCCCTGCCTGACGCCCATTCCGAATGTGAGACGCCGCTCCCTTTCAGTACTGCCGTGTTTGTGAGAATGTCCCTCGGTGGGGAGGTGTACACATCCGCCATGTACACACGAGCGGTGAAACGGGTGTCGTACCACGTGTCCATCTTGGACCATGGGTCGGGAGACCTTCCCACGGGGGTGGAGGCGCCTTTTGGGCGCCCATACGCCAAGGTTATGGCCTATTACCTGGTCACCGACCCCAGCCAAGTACCCATATGTCACCTGGCCAGGATGCTGGCCTACCGAGAGGTGGAAGACGCATATTACAAGAAGCAGGGGATCACAGTCGTCGACAAGCATGATTCCGTGGAACTGATTTTGCCTTGCACGTACATCGGGCCGAAGGCGTTGTTTTTTGAACCGACCGATGGTAATGGTAACCACTACCATGTGGTGCACCTGCTGCGCGAGGTACGTACTGGCAGCTACTGAAGCGCGATATGACGCCATCATTACTTGTGGCAAGGGAAATGCTCTGCCAATGCCATCACTCGACTGGGAGGCCAACTTATCGTGGCCTTACTTGTATGTATCCATATCATCAGCGACACCATGCGGGCAAACAAGCGGGCTGTCAGATGCCCCTATATATCTAGTCCGTGCGTAGTGATGGAAACCGCCAATATATACGTATATATGTAGATACAGTACTATAGTCGTGGACCCACCTGCCTGGCTAGTAACTCTCATTGAATCTCGGACCAATCACATCGTAGCATTGGTAAATATCTTTATACACTTGGCTGCATCGTCGTGTCCACACGTGGACAGTTGCTTAAACTTCGAACCAATCCCATGTGTGCATGTGGAATATTTATAAATCAAACCTTGTACCCCGTGCTTACACGTGTGCGTATCCTTACCTTTAGAACCAATCACAAGCCTCCGTTCATATAGAATCCTTACTTTTACTTAATTTCTATAGGTTCGCATCCCTGGCATATATTACCCACGTAACATGTAGGAAGCTTCCTCCTACCTCCGTTTGGTTACTTTTCCTTAATTATACCCGGCGTATAACTCTCCGGGCCAATAATCAACTACCATCTTTTATATATTCACTGTGGGCATTTATAAGCGAAAAGTAACCAAACGATAACCATCTATAACCAAAAGTAAGCGACAGTAACCGAAAGTAAGGGTTCGATTCTTAGTAGTGACTAGTATTATGCAAGGGTTCGGGACTTTCCTCCTGTTCAGCTTGACAATCGTATACGATTGTCAGACCTGAGTTCCTTTCGATTGCTTGCAGCGGCGGATGCGACGGCTCCTGAAGAAATAATCCACTTCGAAAAAATGGTGAGCAATCTGGAAAAAGACTATCTCAGCCTATTCGATAATGATCCTGACGAATACAAGAGGTGGGTGAAGAATAAATTCATGCGAATGCAGCTTGTCGTGGTGGATGGCCAGCATCGCTATGACGCCTGGCTTGACCTTGTCCTGGACGCAAGGAAACGTACAGCATTCTGGAACGGTACCGGGACCAATAGTAGGTCCTCTCTGGAGGGGTTGGCCACAACGATTATAGTTCTGAAGAAAGAAACACCTCTTTGTGTTTTGGTAAGCAATCCTTGTATGATATCGTTTTTTCATCGTTTCAATAAAATACCGTGTGTACATGAATGAAAATTTTTACAAGTTTCGGTTTGCGCAGAGCCTTATCGGGACACTGACGAACACCGACCAAACAGAAAGTCTTGTTGACTCTCACGAACACGATAAATGGATTTTGCTGTTGAATATTGCCGACGCCTCGGAAGACCAACTGGCGCATTTTACACAATTCCCGGTAAGGCAAGCTAGTGCCAAGAGTAACGCTTGGTATCGGAACAATCTGAGCGATACGACCGCGGCGGCCTACTCCAACGAGATTTCCAGGATTAAGGATCATTCGGCAAAAGTTGCCCTCCTCCAATCGCGCGAGCGGGATGCGCAAAAGGTATGAAACTTCCGCGCTCTCTCATGTGTCCTCACCCACGCCGGACAATCGTATACGATTGTCAAGCTTCAATTCTCACCCTAGCGTGACAATCGTATACGATTGTCAAGCTTCAGTTCTCACACACTTGTGACAATCGTATACGATTGTCAAACTTTGGCGCTAGCTTCGCCCCTGACTCACGCGTGACAATCGTATACGATTGTCAACCTTTGCGCTAGCTTCAGTTCTCACCCACGCGTGACAATCGTGTCGCCCCCCTTATATGTGTCCAACGTGTCTTGCTTGCAGATTTTGCGGTTACTGGATCCAAAACTGGGAGAGGAATGGCGGAAGGAAGCTCTCGAGTTGAAGAACTATCCGAAAGAACTGCAGCCTGTTCTTACCCTAGAGGCTATAAGCACGTCGCTAACAGCCTTAGGGTTTGATGTACGATATTTTTTCTTTGTTCTTAATGTGGCGAAGCAAGGAGCAGTAGTGGCCGATGTGGACAAACGGAAGGAGTTCTACCAGAAATATGGGATCAGTTGCAAGGGCAAGTTTTTGACTGGCACTGAGTTCAGCTCGTATTGTCATCGCCTTGGTTTCATCAAGGATGTCATCGAATCTGCCAAGGCCAAGTTTGCCTCGCTGATGGGTTGGACTAAATACCCAGATTGGTACGGGCCCCAAGAGGCTATCAGGGACGTCTATGATGATGATGAGGATACGAAGGAGACTATACTCAAACTAAACGCTGACGCTGACAACCCTTGGGGACCCTATGAATTTGATGGGGAAGTTTACCGTGATTTGCAGCATATGACGTACGTGCAAAAGCATCACCAGACACTTATGCAAGACGTCCACGCAGAGCCTGATTTGGAAACCACGCTTCTGGTGTGGATGTTAATCCAATCTTCCAACAAATTCTACACTGCACGCTTCGATGAGGTCATGAAGAGCATGATCAAAGCAAAACGATGGAAGCGCGTTGATTCCAAGGAAGGAAGGGCTATGGACAAGAGTGTGAATAAGCCATCGCAGGATACCATGCATACTTACAAGACTCTTGTGGATTGCGCTGGTGAGTTAGTCCTCACAAGTAATTTTTTTAAAGTTGCAGGATTTCAAGTCCTAATGAGAGTTATGTTTGCTATGCAGCCACGCGTATGATCTTGTGCTACATTCACTCCTTGCCGGGTGACTACATCGAGATTTGAAATGCCAGTCGCTTTGGGGCTACGTTCACGATTCCGAAGCTTTATGGCCCTGCCTACACTGAGGCACCCGTATACGATCCCGCATGGTTTCTGCGGACGTTGGGCATCACCCATACGAAAAGGGGGTTTGAGGAAAACTGCCTGCATTTGCTATGGGCGATTCAAGCAGCAGCTGGGTCTCAGATAAATATGGCCCCTGCAGTACTGGCAGCGTCGCGGATGATGGAAGCCAAAGAAATGCCAGATATCAATAACGAGATCGCCGCGTTCAGTGTGAAGGTGACCCCGTTGATACACTTGTGATGATCATGCCATGGGGATGTAAGGTCAGTTGGTAAATCCACTGGGAAGTGTGACAATCGTATACGATTGTCAAGCTCTGGCGTTACCTTGACTTAGAGTCTGCTCTGTCTCTGAGTTCGAAGACTGATTCTGATGCGTATTACAGGCCGTTTGGGAATGGCTGGAACTCCGTGTGAAAGCGTCACGCCGGGGCGAGGGCGGGATGCCGGATGCTCTGATTAAAACGGAGATTTTCGATCATGATTGGGAGCCGAAGAGCGCGGTGATTGAATTCATGGAGCTGAAAATCGAACACAAGGAGCTGCATGCTGCCGAGGGAGTCCAGCAGCCGGTGGACTTCAACAAGTGCCATCGCGCGTTGCTGGCGAAGCTTCTGACAGGATTGCTGGATTTCGGAATAAAGGTTAGAGCTGTTCAAATATCTACATTGCAATGTATTAAGTATTTGCTACGTATGTATTTCAAAGCAGACTGATGAAAGCAATGTTCCACAGGTGAACGAATCTCTCGCCGAAAGGAATAAGGGTGCACGCAGCAATCAAGTCATGGTCAATTGGCGCAATGAAAAAACATTGCAACACGCTCGCTATGGAGTGGATCTGATCTTTGTGGATGGTCCTTTTGGGCTGTTTTCGGAGGTATGGGATACCTATTCAATAGACTTCTACTCATACATGGGTGGTATTTGCATGTCGACTATGGATTATGGTGGCATTGTGATTCTATTCTTACCGGACTCGACTACCCGCAGTAACGTGACTATTAATGGAAAAACCTGCTCGATATCGAGGCAGCAAGCAATCATCGATGCCTTCTGCGCTTCGACCACCGGATGGCCGCTGCAATGGACATGCCACCAAACGGTTCAATACTGGAATCGAGGCGGAGGACGCATAGGTAATAATGCGGCTGGTCCGGTCAGCGTTTTGCAACCGTATGTGTTGCTGCACTTGGTGGAAGATCCCTCAAAGAGTAATAAACTACCGAAGTGGGCCCCGCTGCGAACAACGGTCGGAAAGTTTGCGAACGCGTTCACGAACATCATGGTAAGAATCCTGGTATGCATTCATTTCTTGTCATGAATGCAACTCCGCTAAACAAAATTGTCAAGCAGGTGCACTAGCGCCGACACTCAGAATCGCGTGTGACAATCGTGTACGATTGTCAAGCAGGTGCTTTAGGTCCGACACACAGACTCGCGTGTGACAATCGTATACGATTGTCAAGCAGGTGCACGAGTTCCGACACCCAGACGCGTGTGTTGTTTGTTTATGAACAGGAGGTACCGCTTCCACCTAAGGAGTACCTGAAGAAAGAAGATGGACAAAATATTCGCAGTGTTCAGAAGCCAATCCGTCTCTACCGTGAACTGATGCGCTTGTACAGCAACATGGATGCTTGTGTCATGGAATTTCCTTGCGGAACGGCTCCAGCCTCCATGGCGGGGTATATGGAGCAAAGGCATGTCCTTTCGATCGACATGGATGCAGAGGTGGTGGGAATGGCCAGAGCACGGTATTCCGAGGTGCTCGCGGGGGACAAAGCGCTGATCGAACAACAAAAGGCCAATGTCGGTGATGTCCTAATGCAATTGGATGATGTCGTGGAAACTTTAGGCATTGATCCTGATATGCCGGATGTTCCGGTTACGGAGGCTGTGCAGCTAGATGTTTGTTTCGAGTTGCCAGAAGCTCTCGCGGCATCGTTGCTAGAGCAACAGTAAATCTTCATGAATGCTAGTACATTTGACACTGGCGGGCTCCGACCCTAGAACCGAGGACACGCATGAAACATACATTTCAGGGTACCAAAAAATATCCAAATAATTGTAATGATACTATCTGCCTGCATAATAAAAAAGTTGCACATCCCCGATCATAAATCGTTAGCTATGATCCATCCCCCTAGGCCATCCGTTGTACTGTCGAGTTCATCTTGTTGAAGTGTTTTTCTTGTATATGTCATCCATTGGCATACTTTGGCAAATAAACTCTCTTCACGGGGAACCGGGTGGAAATATGAGCGACCAGAGCGCAAATATTGATCAACAATGCGTATCACGCGAGCAGCAAGCCGGCATGTCATGTACACATCGGGGTAACGATTCAAAATTCTATTGGTTGCCGGCGCGTTTGATAAGCTGTCGATGGCCCACACCCCAGCGTTTGACAGGTCATCGTAACGGAACAACACACTGATATTTACTAACGGAACATTGGGCACATGGAGCATGGAAACGAATGGGGAGCAGGTATCATCGCCACATCGAATCTGCCATTCCAAGATGGGAAGTGAGGACGATTCTGATCTTTCAGTCGAATTGAATCGCACATGTAAAACATGTTCGTGGGGGGACTCGGGCAGTGGGGTTAAAAGAATGGTGTTCAGCGCGAACATTTTGAGGTGGTCCGCGATTAATTTCGGAGACATGCACATTCCGCTAGGAGCCACCATTTCAGGATACTTTTGATGAAACATGCTTTGTAGGCGTAGGAGGGAGACATGGGCTCGGTGAATTAAGAGACGAAGGTTGGCGTCCTCCATAAAAAAAATGTAGGCGGTAAGAAGAGAGCGGGTGATAGCGTTGCCGCAAGGGACTAGCCCAACACTTAGCGCGGGTTGCGCACGCCCGATTATTGTATCATTGAACTGTACGCAGACACATCTTATTCGGCAGAGATTCCCGAGATACATACATAACGGTTCATTGGAATGATCAGGTCCGTAAGGAATGGCCTGAAAGATTTTTAACAAGACGTTGTTCGGAAGATGCATTATGTGTCAAAAAAAATGACGTTTATCTATTACTTCAACCCCTTATAATTCAAAACAGCCGAAGGGCACCACCTTCGACACTCAGACTCACGTGTGACAATCGTATACGATTGTCAAGCAGTTGCACTAGGTCATACCCACACTGCGAGTATGGAATGATGACAATTTCTCAAAATAATTGTTACAATTATCATGTTGTTAGAAGCCAAAGTCAAAGTCCTCGTCAGGCATATCCGCCGCACAGTTGCAAGCTCCTAAATATTGCTCTATACTCTCACCGCGCTGCTCCGGTAACAATAAATCATTTATCTTGTCCACAGGTATTTTCAAATTTCTAGGCGTTACCCACCTCCCCGTCCAAGGGTTCCTGGAGGGAAATCGATCGAGATGCATCAAGGTAAAGAATAGGAAAAACCGCGTTCGGCGTACATAACGGTATCCTGCAGAGATTTCGTCCAAGTCTCAATTTCCCTGAATGATAGGCCTTTCGCAATGCACATATACGTTTTCCGCATTACAGTTTACGCAAGGTGTATGACCGAAAATGGACACGTTATTTATCATATCTTCATCCTCATGAAAACCATCCAACCAAAGCAAGACGCGCTCAACCTGCCGTGTCAACGCCATTTCTCAGGAAGTTCTTGAACGCGAAAATAAATGCTTAAAACTCGCTACAACACGTCTTAAGTAGGCATGGGAGCCTGATATTTTTTACCTAACGGCAATTGCACTACTTTCCGTCGTCATCAGGTTCGGGATTACAGCCTGTGCCCTGGTCAATCAACTCCGGAATGAAATCTGTGGGAACCGCCATTGTTTTTGGGGTAAGTGCGCCAGGGTTGGCGTGCGTTGGAGTGTACGTATATTGCGCAGTGGTGCCAGGATACCGATGCGCATCCAACAGTTGAAAATGCCATGTTTCCCGAGTGTCGCGGATAAACCTCCACTTAGCCTCAGAGGGGTCATGTGTAGGAATCAGCGCAGGATCGATGAACACTTCCTCGCGATATAAGAACAAATTCCAGGAATGGCACACACAGCATTTTTCGTATTCGATATACATACGTTCAAGCTCAACAAGTGCGTCTTCCATGAACTGAGGAGTATTCATGATGCTAGGATTTTACTGCGAAAATAAACGAATAAAATACATGTAACATTACTTATATATGGCTATTACCCTTCGGGTGGCTTAAGCCACCCTAACAGCGATTTAGGGTGGCTTAAACCACCTTAACGTTTTCAATTATTGCGGGAGCTATCGGTACCGGAAACTAGATTTTTTTAGCTCAAAATGACGGCGACAATGTCTTCTTTTAGACACTATATGCACTATTCGGCGAGCCCAAGTTCCCGGTGAGCAATTTTGGGAAGTATCCAAGAGGATGCAACATTTAGTGAATTTTGAGCGATTTTTTCCGGTTTTTGCATACCCATGCTACTTCAACCGAGATTTTGAGGGTCAAGATGACCTTGGATCAAACTTTTGGCAACACACTGCAGAAAGAGCAGCTCGAGATCTTGACATCTTGGGTCTCCAAATTTTGAAAAGCGCCTTCGAGGAAGCCCCCGTGAGCTAATTGGCTCAAGGTGGCTTAAGCCATCTTAAGGAAAATTAAGAAATACCCACCCTACTTCAACCGAGATTTTGAGGGTCAAGATGAACTCAGATCAAACTTTTGATAAGACACTGCAGAAAGAGCAGCTCAAGATCTTGACGACATAGATCTCCAAATTTTGAAAGCACCGCCGAGGAAGCCCCAATGAGCCCTTCAAGTTAAGGTGGCTTAAGCCACCTTAAGCTGCGGGTAATAGGCATATAGCAGTAAACTTCGAGGGACTTCCTTCCAACACGGTGTTGACAATCGTGTACGATTGTGAGAAGTGTCCAGAGGGTAGTTTTGCTATGCACGGCGTGAAACTTATTGTTTTTCATACATGTAAATTTACGGTTTATTTGTGTACTGTCACGTGACATAAGTGTTAGCTACCAAGCATATGTCTCCTCATTGCACGCGCTAGCATCAATTATGCGCGTGACGGTGCAGATTCTGAACATACGCCCGCAAACTTCGCATCTCCTTTCATCTTCCTGCAGCAGATCGCTTTCCAGCTCTGTCAGGGCACCGTGCGTAGTTTCGCTGTAGCGGTGTCTATTTCGCCAACCCCGCCACTCCACATCTGAGTATCGGTGGTAGATCCACCCGCCCTCATACCAGTACACGAGATGCCTCACACCGAACCTTTCGCTGGATCTACGGCCGTGGACGTACATCGGCCAAAAACTCAACCAGTGATAGATCCTGAGATTAACTGCATGTTGGCCGAAGTCCTCCCAGTCTTCTTCAGCTTGCTGCCGCGCTTGCCGCCACAAGCGGAGAATTAAACGGTCTTCAGGAACCCATTGGGCTTGTTGTAACTGGCAGTCGCGAAACGTAAAAGTATCGAAAGGCCATATCCAATACTGCAATATTCCAATATTGGGCATACTGGTGAGGTAGTGTAAGGGGCGGGTTGTGGTTCTATGTGACGAAAGCAGATGTGTGCAAATGACCTCCGGTTGCAACTCCTCCTATATATATATATTCTAAAACTCTTGGACGCGCCGATACGTGTATGTGAAGCACACCTGACACCCAGACTCACGTGTGACAATCGTGTACCATTGTCAGGCAGGAGGTACACTAGGTTCGACAACCAAACTCCCGTGTGACAATCGTATACGATTGCCAAGCTCTGTCGTTGGGTTCGTCTCTCTGACGCACGTTTGACAACTTTCGTAGTCCCCGGTCAGGGGGGGAAGGGGGAGTCAGTGTTTATTCCTTAAGTATGAAGAAATTTTTTAAATTTTCTTAAGTATGGGAAAACGCAGGCGTCGACGCGGACCGACGCGTTACACCCCTTAAGTATGGGCTTAAGTATGGGAGCCCTAATTTGCGAAATCTTAGAATGTTAAGAATGTTTGGTCCACTGTCCGTCCGTCCGTCCGTCCACGTGGACGGACACGGACGGACGGACGGACGGACGGAGTGGACCGATACTAATCCCCGTTTGTTAACCTGAAAACACAAACTCAAACCGGCAAACCAATTATCGCATATAAATCGTGTCCGTATAGCGTAATAAACCGTCATACCACCCTCACTTCGCGTGACATTTTGAGGGTCAAGATGGCCTCGAATGAAAATTTTGACAAGACACTGCAGAAAGAGCAGCTCGAGAACTTGACAACATGGGTCGCCAAACTTCCAAAGGGCCATCGAGGAAGGCCACATATCTACCAATATACAAAATTATGTGGTAACCCACCGTAAGCATATATGATCGGAACCCGCTACACCCCCCCACTTCGCGAGCGCATTACACACATGGGCGGGGCACATCGCATCCATCCATAGTACGTTCCTCAGCTTTCATTCAACTCATAAACTGTCTGAAAATCGATAGGTTTGACACCGTAGACCTCATAACGCCACCACTAGAGGCCGCCGAAAATTTCTCTTACGGCGGGTTAACCCACCGTAAGATTAGTAGAATAGGCAATACCAGTAGTGGGTTGGAGTGGGACTGGTGGGGGAATACGGAGGGCTGTCTGGGCCATGCCTTTTGCGGGCGAGCGAGGGGGGCTGTTGGGGGCTTCGTGATGACCGGGTGCCTGCGGCACCTCCTCATCGTGGGGAGCGAGGGGCGCGTCGGCGGTGGGGTTGCGCGTGCCCCTCAGGAAGGGGTTGCCGTGCTCCATGATGGCAGCGTACGAGTGGAAGTGCACGATGGTGTCCACTGGCGCTGCATCGTTGGGCGGGGATTCGGCGAGGCGGGTGCTTTGCTGCCCAGCGTGGTGAGTGCGTCGTGTGGGGGGCGGCACGCTGTGGTAGTCGTAGGACTGCGCGTGCCACGTGGGTGTGTTGCCAGCGGGGACAGCGTGGTTGGAGGAGCTGGGGTTGCCCTCATTGCTGCCGTACTGCTGGTCGAACTCCACTTTGGTCAGCGGTTTCTGGCCCTTGGCGACGCGGTCGTGGTTTACGATCAGCATGTTCATCAGGTGCCGCATCGCGTAGGGCATCTTCCCCTTATTGACCCATGCGTCGTATAAGGCAGTTTTGCCGCTTATGTGGCAGGGCAGTGTAGGGTTATGGAAAAGGTGCAGTGGTCTATGGCAGAAGACGCAGTCGCCGTTGGGCCCGCCGATGTTGTCGCTGCACACGTTGGTCGCAGTGCGGAGCGTGGCTGCCGCGGGCTCCGTGTTGAAGGAGGATGTTGATGCCGGGCGTGTGAGCTGACCCAGGAGCTTCCGTCCAGTGGGGTTGAGGCCGGATGGGTCAAAGTTGCTGTCCGCGGGTCGCGGAGCTGACAAGCGGGGGCGAGGGCTATCACTCCTGGTGGTGGAGGTGCGTGGGGGGATCAGCGGCGGGGCAGGCAGACCGAAGTTGTGTTTGTTCTGACCGGTGATCAGCATATTCGCCAAGGTGGACTTGGTGGGCCCTTCCGCGTACGCCCCACAGTACTGGATCAGGTTCTGCTGCTCGAGGTTCGCCTTCATGATCTTTGTTTCCATGCTTTTCAGCCTGGTGTGCACGTCCTGCGCGACGTCGGTCACCTCGGCGAGCGTGTACTCTTCGGCGACGTTCATAGCCTTGCTGAACCGCTCTCGGACGATACCCGCGAGGTGCTCGGGCAAAGCTTGTACTATAAACAGGCCGGCCGTCTGGGGGTTGATCACCTTTTGCGTGGAATCGTGGGGCAAGTTGACTCGCTCCATGAGCCCCACCAGCCGGTCCCTGAGGGCGTTCGGGTCCTCGCCGGCCAGCATCTGCAGGTTCTTGATCTCGTCCTGGGCGGCCTCGGCGGACAAGTCAGCGCATTTCAGCCTCAGAAGGAAGAAGAGCACGCGCCATGCGGCGTCCCAGTCGATGACCTGGCCGGTCAGCACCTGGAAGTGGTCTTCGCGGGGGAAACGGGGAATGTTATGGGCTCGCACATGTACCCGGTTTGCGGGGGGTACGACTCGGTCTCCTCCAGGATCAGCTGAGGCAACGTTTTGCTCGAGCTGTTGGGCGTCAGCACGAATCGACTGACGGCGCGGGTGGCGGTCTCCGTTCTGTTGAATATGGCGGGCAGGGAGCCGAATAGTGTGCCTTTGAGTTTGTTGACCTCGTCGCGCGTGAGCTCCACGTCGCGGTTCGCGTTCTTTTCGAACACGCGGTTGCTGAGGAAAGCGCTGAGCTCGTTGGCCAGATCGGTGAAGTCGCCGTTGGACATGTTGTCCTTGGTGACGATGGGCAGTGACTTCGGTTTGGAGGTCATGTTGGTGATTTAACGCCTGCACACGCCGACCTCACCCCTTAAGTAGGGTACGCGCAGAATGGCAGTTCCACTGTCGCATGGTTGTTCGTGTTGACTGCTGTCACTTAGTCAAAATCCTGAAATTTTCAGGAGCGGTTTACGCGTGCCACGCGTTTGCCAGGTCGAATCCTGAAATTTTCGAGCGGTTTACGCGCCGCCACGCGTCGCCGGGTCACGCTGCACGCCAGGCCGAATCAAATTTTCGTGAGCGGTTTACGCGTCGCTACGCGCCGCCGCCGCCACCGGCCGTGGTCGAATCCTGAAATTTTCAGGAGCGTTTTTACGCGTCGCTACGCGCCGCCGTCGCCGAAGCCATCGCCAGGTCGAATCCTGAAATTTTCAGGAGTGGTTTACGCGCTGCTACGCGCTGCTGCTGCTGGCCACTGCTCGTGGTCGAATCCTGAAATTTTCAGGAGCGGTTTACGCGCTGCTACGCGCTGCTGCTGCTGGCCACTGCTCGTGGTCGAATCCTGAAAATTTCAGGAGCGGTTTACGCGCTGCTACGCGCCGCTGCTGCTGGCCACTGCTCGTGGTCGGAATGGAAGGGAGAAGGTTGAATTCAGGGCGTCAAAAATCCTGCATTGCCCAGGTTACGGGGCGAAGGGCGAAGTGTTCCGTGATGCGGGTCTGGCGGAGTCGTGAGGGACGTCGGCAGAGCGGGCATGATTCGTTGTGCGTCAACCACGTGGCCAGGCAGCGCGAGTGACAAATACGCCGTTCCTTCAGGCAGTGACACCGCAAGGCGTGGGACGCGCAGTGTTGCCACACTGGGACAGGCGCCATGCATATGACGCACTCGCTCAAGCAGGGCGCGGGGATTCGCCAGCAGCGGAGGCGACGAGACAATTCGTTGATGCGGCGCTGGTTGGTCATGCTCGCTCCGAAGCGGCGCGCGGCGTGAACGCCCCGTGGGAACGGCTGGGCCACCTCGCAACGGGGTGGGAGTTAGCGGAAAACTCAGAGAGGTATTTCAAAATCAACGGAAAGCGGAAGGTTCAGGAAACTCAGCAGAATCTTGGAAAAGGCCCTACTCTGAGAATTTCGAAAGTGCACAGGGTTGTATGTGCATCCCCAAAAGCCCTGACTGGCAACCTGACGAAAAGGTGCCTGGTCAGTGGGAAATCCTCAAGGAAAAACAGCACGGAGCGGCTCGAGCTCGAAAACTTCCAGCCCTCCGGGGCAGACTGGGGGAGCTTGACTTCGCAGCGAAGGCCGAGTGGACCGGGGGGCTCGACTTCTTGGGGGGCCAAGGGTCAGCGGGCAGCGGAGACCAGATTCACAGCTCGCTCGGGCTGGCTGAAACGGTTAAATTCAGCACCCGAGTTGGGCCAACCAGCCCGAGTGGGGATGCCCAAAACAGGAAACTGCAGCCGGCACTGACGTCACAGGGGTCGGCTCAGGCCACGTCGGCAAAAGTAACCAGTCGGAAGATATTCGAGGATTCATGGTGTTCAGGCAGCGGTCGAGCGTGGTGAATCCACTCGGCAGTCATATGGCCAGAGAGCGCGTGAATGCACACTTAAAAACAGCAAAAAGAAGCCCGAAAAGGGGAACGGTCGTCTCGTCGACGTCTGAAAAGTCGTCAGAGGTGTTGAGTTGGGACGTCGTCGTGAGGAGCCACGCTTAGCCGAGCGTGCTGAATTTCCATATTTGTGCTGAATTCAGACTAGTTAAAAAGAAAAGTTGCTGGCTGTCTCGGCGTCACCGTACGCCTCCTCAACACTCTCAGGATGGGAATTCACGGGAGTGCGAAATATCACGCCTCACCTGAGAATTCCCTCGGGAACTTGGCTAAGAAAAGTGGTCGTAAACGACGAAGACGCTGTCTTCGTGCGGACACGGAGAAGAAAGGCAGCAGTGGCGTTAGTGAACGAAGATAACGCGGAGCTGCGGCACGCACACATACCGCAAACGCACGCACATACACATGAATTCAGGGTACACTTTTGCGCGCCTGTGTATTGCTGCGAGGTGAATTCAAAAGTGCTCCGGGCTCCTCGTAGGCATAGCGGGGTCCTGCACGTCTGCCCGTTCCTTGCGAGAAAACATGGAAAGCTCTCACATACCGTACGGCGCCTCGGGCTTACCTCGACTGCGTGGAGCTGCGGTCTTCAGAACTGTGGATTCGCCTTCGGCTGCACGGGTGTGAATCTACGCCTAAGCGTTATAGCAGAGCGAGCGCGGTTGCGAATTCGGGTTCGCTGAACTTATGCTATGCGTTGCGTACGGAACTCGCACCGAGCAAACTGTCCCTGACTGATTCAAGTGGGCGCTTTGTGCGTCTGGATTCGCAAGGTCACTGTAAATTCGGTGACGGAAAATATATTCAATACAAATTTACGCACGGCCAAGATGATTTTGAAAGGTTCAGAGTTATCTGCAGAATGTTTGAAAAGCGTCTCTATTCTTCTTAAGAAGCTAATTTCCTACAGGTGCAGCGAGGCCTTTGGTGACCTTTCGGTTCGCGATGTTTCGCCTTCTCCAATCAGCGGTCTGTTCAGCTGTGAACCGGTGCGGCGAACCGGAGATCTTGTGCACGTGGCGCGGCTGAGATGCTGTGGTGCCTGTGATATTTCTCGATCTTCGCGAGGCCGTGGATGGGCTCAGCCCGGTCCGGCGGACTTCATGTGACACCCGGTGGAGCGTCACCCTGTTTGCGAGAGCGTGAGCGCTCTGAGAGAAAAGCATTTTGATGAACAGGAGCTGGGTCCGAGTGAACATAACTCGGGTTTGGAGTTGCTGTCGTACGTGATGACGTGGCTGTCGTGCTGCTGAATAACTGACTGTGGTGTTTTGAGGTAACGTAGCGGCTGATACGCTGTGGGTGGCGTCTGTGGTTGCTGTGCTGGGGTGCTGTTGTCGTGACGGGTCGTATTGTCGTGCTTTGGTGTTTTGGGGTATTATGGTACGCGTGAAAAGTGCCATCGGGCGAATAACTGATTGTGAGGAAGGGGGTTTTTGATGGGCGTTGCAGCAGTCGGGAGGTGTCACTGAGGCCCGCACTCGCAAAGGGGATGAATCTGTGAGGCTCGCCCTTGTAAGGGAAGCAGTCAATGAGGACCGTACTCCTGAGAGGCGCGGCCAATGAGGCCCGCACTCGCGAGGGGGGAAGGCGTCACTGAGGCCCGCACTCATGTGTGTGCTGTGGCGAATTGGGGCGCAAGCTAGGTGTATGCCGGCATGTGCTTTCCTGGGGCCGTGCTGAAGCGAGATTTATATCCGAAGGGTGACTGGCTGACGGGGACGTGTTTGGCGAGATTTATATCTGAAGGGTGACTGGCTGGCCTGGGAGCGCTGGTGGTACCTGAGTACGAAAGCGGGGCGATGGCGTGACAGAGTGGGAAATAACTGGTATAACTGGTATAACTTGTATAACTGGTATAACTGGTTGAGCGAGAACGGGGTCAGTCGACTGGGAAAAAATGGTGCTGCAGAGTGGAGAAAAACGGTGATAACTGAGCGGGAACGTGGGTATAATTGCCTGAGGGGTGACAGGGATGTGGCGGAGCTGGGACAACGGGGAGGGAGACCGTCGTGGGCTGCAAAGGGTCCCCCGACCCTGTGGTTGGGCGTGTCCATAGTTGTGACATGATGACAGCCCCTAGGATGTCAGGTGTGGAAATGACAGATGCTATGAACTGTCTGACTACCGAAGTCGATATCGGAGATGGCGTTGATGACAGTGAAGAAGTCATAGTAGTCGAGCCGTATCGGTGATGACACATATGACGGTGACACTGTCGGCGTGCCAAATCCAGCAGTTAAGTCCCGTAGAAAAATGTCCTCAAAGGCCTACAGCTCGCCGTAAATCAACCCACAAAACTTAGGCCATACCCGCGACTGCCGGTACTCCCACGCGCCGAGCGCCTTACTCCATCCCAAGCGTCCGGCTTCAGCCAATCATCCTGGCGGTGTCGCAGTGGCTAAATAAAGCGTAAGTGGGGCCAAACCTGTCAGATATATAGTTCGGAGTGAATAACTAGATAACTGGAAATAAACCCTGAGTTAACACCCTAAGGGCGAATTCGTTTTTAGCAGTATGAGATCAGTATGAGTGCGGAAACATCCATAACCGCCACGGTAGTCAACTATTGGATATATATGAAGTATTGGTGTCCATATTGGGGACTTGGGCGAGGTCTCTCAACCCTTCAATGTCCACCAAACTCGGTATATCGAGTGGGGGACTTGGTGGAAAGTGCAGGGGTGTACAGCAATTTCATGACCTAATCAAAAGTGCATTTTCGATGACGACGATGACTCGAAAATTACGCCAGACACTGTGTATAAAATTATTTTCGATCTGACGGTACAATTACATGTACACAGTCATCGGACGCAGATGAATCGGTGTTGGGAAGCTCGAGACAGTTTGAAGCTGTTTCTGAATCGCTTTCGACTTTCGTTCACTTCAAAATACACCGCTGCTTTTGACCCGGGTCAGCAGCAACGGTGTATTTTTTATCATATATTATTGCACGACATACCATACAGCATATCACAGTGCATATATGCATACACTCCTCAAATGCGAACTCATGTCCAACTGCACGTGATCAGCTTCGCCTCCCTTGCGCGAAGATGATCACGTGAGGTTAGCCATCCGCACTACAACGCGCCCGCACGAACAAACGTAACCACAAACCTGTATTCAAGTAGCTTGTGTCACGCACAACAAAATAGTTTACACGTTGCCAGGTTTGTTCATTTCACTTGAGTGGATGAACAATCTACGTGACCTAGGCGGCTCCCCGGAATGCCGGTGCTCAAGGAATGGTATACATTCCTTGACGCAACCAGAGTACCGTGCTTGCTTAACGCCCGTTAAGCAAGCATAGTGCAAGGCATACGATAAGTTCCAGATAAGTTCAACCGGGTGAAACGCGAATGGCTGCAGATTTCAGCGCTCTCCGCAAACCCAAACCCGATGGCGGCATCCTACCCTACCGGATGCTGGAAAGCGGGTGTCCGGACACCGCAGGAGGGTCAAAGGCATACACAAGTCCTCTATATATGCCTTTTTAAAACTACCTACGGTGTCCGAATTTCCCATGATGTTGTTTTTCACTGATTTTCAGAGGCCGCGGCATCATCCGCTCAGCCGGTGACCCCCGCGGTCCTACGTGTCGGTGGCCTCCGGGGGAATTCGGACACCGTACGTCGACGTGTAAGGTCCTAATTGGTGGGTATTGTATGTCGCGTATCCCGGCGCATGCCGCGCGGTGCGCGAAAACGGCATGCACTGCAAGATACGGCGGCACTTTTGACGACTGGTGAACTCGTTGATCTGAACGGCAAGAAGAAGATTTGAGGCAATCACAGAAGCTCACAGTCCTCAGATATGGTGTGCGATTATATCGGCTTGTCAGTCAGTTACACTACAAATACAATCTTAAAATTGGAGACAAATTGCCGTAGGGTGTTTAGCTTGCAGATGACAAAAGCGTGCTCTATGGAGAGTGCTCTAAAGGCATCAAATATTTTTTTTCAATGCATATTTTCAATTCATAATACGTCATCTCCCACTCATAATATCAAGTCAATAGTGGTGTCATGTTCATGGCACAACCCCAAAATGGCCCACAACAGTTGTTCAACAGATGTTCCTTAAGTATGGTGATGGTGGGTCACATAGATTCATGTGTGCACATACGGTGTGAGTGATAATGAGGTGCCATATCATCCACCTAGTTCCATAATATAAGGTATACGCAGAATCGTGGCAAATGGATGTCTAGAACTTGAGTTATTGCCGAAATCGTGAAAATAAATTCCTAGAAAACAGGATCATATGAGCAGTATGGCAATTCGCCCTTAAGGTGTTAAGGGTTTCGGAATCAGAACGGTAAAAGTCTCTTGATAAAAGGGAGATACACATAGATACTAACGGGAGTTTCCCGACTACTGGTGACGGTCACCCAGCCTACTTTAGGAAGTGATAAGTGACAGATTAAACTGTCGGTGTGTCACATCCAGCAAATGCATTTGTAGCATGTACCCTATCATTTTTGAGTTGCAACTTTTGGAGGACGTTCAAAAACATGCCATGCCATTCAAATATTTTAATCCAATAGAATTCCAGGTCAAACAAGCCGCCCAAGTACAAAATTTTATCCTAACATCATACCCAATCATACTTGCAAGATTATACATGTTGGCGACCTCGTATTGGGTGTATATACGCACTCAAATCGACCTTACACCTGTAAAAAACATTTTTGATCCAAGATTTTCAAATGTTTTTTTCGTTACTACGGATACTATGAATGCCAAATAGTGTTCGGATACGATAGATGTATGATGTGCCAAGTCGCATACTTCATGTAAACATGTTTATCGATTTTTAGAATGCTTAAGCATGTCAATATGTGCAGTAGTCTACTCGGAACATTGCTTTGGAATTCGGCGAGAGCAGATTTTTGGATGGCCGATTTTGATGAAATCTAATTTTTTTCGTGGGTGCATGACATTGTGAGGCGGGATGTATACCGCAGTATTGTGGATTCCGAAGATGCTGTACATTGTAGAGGGCACGAATAGGTCATGTTGAAGTATTTTTAAGTGCAGTGGGCACTAGGAAGGCCACTTAGTGAGTGTAGGTGGGTTGGGAACTTCCGGTCCTTGTGGGAGGACCGGCCTTTTTATTTAATTTCGAGCGGTTTCGCCCCCACTTTTCAATAACGTAAACCACATCGCTACACCGAGTATTACACCCAACACACGTTTTTAGATAATTATTGGACACCTAAATATGACCCCAAAGCACTCATACCAACTATATCGAAAAAACGCGGCATATATCCCAAATTCACTTCGGTCCTTGTGGGAGGACCGGACCTTCGGGTAGTAGCCACTAAAATTCACAATCGGACGACTTCGATTTTCCGAGTGGCGTCTCTAACATTGCGCGCGAAAAGAGCCGCTAAGCGAGCGATCCGTATATTGCCACTGACATGGCGTGACACTCGCTTCCATTGGACGAAAAATACATTAAAAGAAATATGCCTTTATGGAGGTCAACACGGCCGAATGACAATTTTCGGTCTACCAGTCACCAATGAGAGCACAGCAGGTTGACTCTAAAGAGCATCCTTGATACACGTGTGATGCCTTCATTCGGCCGTTGCTGCTTGGAATTGCTCCCTGAAGTTGCTCATGCAATCAAAGCTTCAGTCGGTTCAGTAGGTATAAACATCCCCAGCTCGCTTCAAAAGCGACGACGGGAGTACACCGAATTGTTTCATGCTCAGCAGGTTACGCATGGCATCCATGAGTGGAGTCGTTGGCACTTCGACGATGGAGGTGGCGCATCACTTTCTTAGTCGCGCAGGGCATACTGAACAAAACGATGAGCTCATCGAATTTCTTAGAGATGACCTGTGCAAGTGGCATACGATCGAACAGGCCTTCACAAAACTTGAGGAAATGGTGGCTGAGTCACATAACAATCATCGCAGGAGCAAACTGCGGGACGTTTTGCCATCAATAGAAGGATTTCACACAACTCTCCCGCTCAGGGAAGCCTTTAAAGCTTATGACGCTACTTTCCTTCTTTCTCAAAGACGGCATGTGAAGCCGAGCTTTGCAGACATTCGACATATCATGAACATCGCCCAACTACATGCGTGCGCTAGTGAACTGCAGTTAGTCACGATGGATGGCGATGGGACAATATACACCCACAACCAAAACATCGCTTCTCAGGAGATCATAGATAGTATCATATCTATGTTAAAGAAAGGGCTTTGTTTCGGACTTGTTACAGCAGCAGGCTATCCAGGTCACGCGTCATCCTGTCACCACACTTGCTAGATTCTGTGGGTTCAGCTTTGCTTGTCGGTATGGATTGACGTCCGACCTCTCATATGTTGCCTCTCGATATTTCACAGGAAAGGCTGAGAGGTATGAAGAACGTTTGGAATTGTTGTTGGCCGCGATGTACAAAGAATTTGTGAGGTGACCTTCCCTTTACAGAGCCACCCTAAATCGCGAATTTTCTGCCGTGCTCCAGGTAAATTGATAGTAGCGCAAAATGCAAACCGTTGGCCAACTGCCAACTCGGGACCGTTTCTTCGGCACTTCGTGCTCATTCACGACGTACCGCGCCAGACGCTCCCAACGCAAACAGGGCGCAGACACTTTTCTTCCACGACCTCCGCATCCTTGCCAGTCGTGCGTCACCTTAAGCCTTGCCATTAGCCGTTCAATGTCTCCTTCGCATGCAATGTCGTGGTACGTTGCTTTGAAATCAAGGTTTCGAGCTGCTGTGTAAGATGATCGAGCTGCAATATGGTGAACCGCTCCCGCGGAGAGCGAACACCGCCAGGTTCGGGCACCTAAGACGTCAAGCACCTTGTGAAAGCCTGATCCCAAGAAGCCCCACCAGCTTCTTGAGCTAAGATAAAAGCGACTGTCGGCCAGAAATGAACGAGGCAAAGCCCAAAAGCCGCCAGGACCAGCGAGTCTCTGTGAAAGCCCGGTGTCATCGCCTGGTGATGTGGGTGTCATCGCCTGGTGATGTGGGTGTCATCTATTGATATATTGCACCTGGGCGTTTTACAGAAGTGAAAGCGTGGATCCTCCGAATCCAAGCAGCCAACCTGAATGGGATCTCACAGGCCAAGGGCTTTCAAATATGATTCATACACGTTGTTCATCAGGACTATTATCGATGTGGGAGTCTGTATCAACCTAGTCCCGTGTAGCCCATCCGACGTGGCCTGTCAGTGCTCCTCTGCTGCGGAGTACTGGGATCACGACTCCTCTCGTTCGATTGGAGACCCATCTTCAGGAGGCCTCTTGCAGTAAGGCTGCTGCAGTAAGGCGGTTGCAGTAAGGCTGTTTCCCATGTTCTGCCTGGGTGGCAGGCCGGATGGTACATGCGACGACGTATTACAGCGCTTCTTTGTGCTCGGGGGTGAATGCAACTACTTCCTGCGTCCCTACGTGGAAGCGAGAAAAGAAGCCCCGGGGCGTTTACGCCTGGCGTTCGTCCCGGACGCGGATTGGAAGACAGATGTGCTGAAGGAGTGGGACGGGGATGACATCACTGCCATGTTGGATAAGACTTCCAAAGCGCTGGCGGAGGCCACTCAGCGCCTGCAGCTTCCCGTGGATACCATCAGGTTGGATTATTCCCGTGGATACCATCAGTTTAGAATATTCCCGTGGATAACATGAGGTTGGAATATTCCCGTGGATACCTTTAGGTTGGAATATTCCCGTGGATACCATCAGATTGGAGTAGACATTGACCGCCCGTGTTCCCGAGGGTTCCCAAAACTTCGCTCCGAGCAGATGGTTGTTAGGCTGCGAGCAGATGGTTGTTAGGCTGCGACTGCTTCGATAACGGCATGCCTTGGTAGCTCACAGGGGCCTGCTGGGGCCTTGGTAGCTCACAGGGGCCTGCTGGGGCCTTGGTAGCTCACAGGGGCCTGCTGGGGCCTTGGTAGCTCACAGGGGCCTGCTGGGGACACAACACGAATGATCCACTGCGAAGCTGTTATATAGCTCGACTATGCCTGTGCCTCATAACACGCGTTGCCTCGTACCCGCAGGAATGCCTCACATATGTGCTGCCCGGGTGAGGCTGCAGGGAATCAAGTTTGTGAGACTGTCTTGAGGTGCATCTCGGGCACTTAGGTATTTACACATGATGGGTGTGGGTTGCGGACAGAAAGGAACGGGCAATTGGGATCATTCCCCGCGAGCCGACCACTGTGGAGGTCCTGGAGGAGGTGGTGTTGAGTGTGCACTACGAGCTAAATGACTCGTCCATCCCGTTTACTGCATTTAATTCGAAGGATGATGTCTGGCTGGACATCGGGTCCAAGGGCCATGGCATTCAGTGCATGCGCAAGCTCTTCGGGATTGCGTCGGCATCCCAGGTATGAGGCTATCCGGATGCGCATCCACCAGCACTGCAACCCATGGAAATCTCGGACCGCACAAAGAAGTTTTCCCTGGTCTGCATGACCCTTTCCATTGTAGTTCTTCCGCTGCGTGGTAATGCTCTTTACACCGGTTCGCCACTTTGCCCAGCACACAACGTGATTTTTCAGACTATCCCTCAGCATATTGCCCAACCTTTCCTCTCTAGCTCTTGGCCCCATACTCACTCGGTAGTGGCTTGGCTTCTCATCTTGTGCACTTCATTCCAGTTTTTTTTTTCCTCACCAATCAGTTTGGCAAATCAGTTCAAATTCACACTATGTCGTATACTTTTGTTTTTAATCCTTGGCACTGGTCATATGAATGAACATAAAGCTACTTCTGCTGTGTGCTAAGATATCTCTACTCGGTGCTAAGGGTAACTAGCTATTGCTATTTAGAATTGCCGCTTCAATCAGCAACTCTGCTCTGGCTTCTTAGCTGTGCAAGTGTGGTGTAAAGTAGGTCGTCGACTCATCTGAAATTGCAGAACACTTTCAATTGATGAAATGCGCACTCTCATGTGTCTGTGTACAGCAACGTTCTGAGTGTGAACTGGGCAAACATATGAAACCATGTCCAAATTTAACTGATGGAGTGTATTTGATTCAGGCCCTGCACATTGGAGATGAATTATACAAGACTGGCAATGATCGTACTGCACGAACTAATGCATGCACAGTGTGGGTGGGAAATGAACGAGAGACGCCATTTTACCTTCGCCTTCTACACGAACTTCATAATCCCGATAAAATAGGTTAACTTGAGTAGCATGATTCTTGAGTATTCTTAATCAGGAGTACTGGAGGTATGCATTTCAAGCTTCTTTACAACCTTGCTTGGTGCAGAGCATGTGGATACTCAATTGAGAATATGTATAAATTGTCATTTCATGGTGCAGGCTATGTGTGCAAGCGTGCAATAAGGGTTGTGTATGTTTGAACGGTAGTCTGATGGTCGTGAAGCGTATAAGGCATTTGTACAGCAGCAAGGCCTGGATAGAGGTGATCGACTACGTGCTTCGTCAGTAAGAGCATATGCTCCCCTTGCACAGGGATTTGATATGTGACATGATCTCTGATAAGGTTTTGAAAAGCCTAGCTTCTTCATCGTGCTAAGGGATCATCACGAAATAACTGGGTCATAATAATAGATGATTGTTATATTATGCGACAAAGTCTCCAAGTAAATCTATTCAGCTGCCCTAGGTGATGTTGAATGATGTAATGCAAGGGTAAATATTGGCATTAATAAAAACACGTCGATTTCTTTAATAACACAAAATCATCACCTACCGATTGATATGTATGCACGTACACACGTATGTATGCGCGCACACACACACAACGCTCAGGGCATGTCGAAATGGTACCATCACCAATTGTGGAATCGCCACGCGAAAAACAGCACATTTACATTTCATATGATTTCTCGGCCGTCCGTGGGCCATTTCGTGTCAAATTTCACCAAGCATTGGCCCCGCAATGAACCTGTCAGGGAGCTTTGAATTCCATTTTGTTTTAACCTAACCGGGTATCACATACTGCATGCATATCCTTAGATGAATGCGATCATAACCGCGGGCGGAGTAATGGATGTGGTATATAGTGCGAAAAGCTTCGAATTCTCGGAACTCGGATTGGTATGCTCCCCTTGAGGAGGGAAGGGGGGATGGGAGCCCCCCGCTCCCCTTCCCTGATTCAAGTTTTAGGGCCGCCTTAGGGAGAGGATGCCTCCCCCCACCCCACCCGTCGCACTCCATGTTGTGCGAGTCACGTAGGAAGGGAATGCCATTGGTACACGCTTAAGCCAATTATGTCATTGTTGACATTTGAACTAGAACCTACGTTATGTGTAGATATCAAATTGACCATGTGAAAAATGTAACCGGTTTGAACTCAATAGCATATTAGAGTCCATTTCGGCTTTAAACCCGACAAGGGTTTTGGTTAGATCATCATGGCATACACCCGGACCTCGTTCCATGAAGTAATCTGAAAGTTCCCTTAGGGCTCCGGTCTCTATGAGTATGTGGGTTGTATATTTTTGCGGCTGCGGGTAAGTCAACGCTAAATGCATCTTAGAATATCTATATGTACCTTACATGCTTACAAACGTTCCTGCCTATTACATCCTCCGTCGGTACGTATATGGGCTTATGAAAATGGAATTGAATATAGAAATAGTAATATAATGTTCCGATGGATGGCTAAGAACCGAGATAAGTCTGGTGCACGAATATGCGTGATCAGCACATGTACTATACCTATACGGGCTGGATATACAGCTACAATACCATTGTTCCTTAAAGAAATATCTATCAACAGCCGCTTCATTAAATAGTTCCTGTGTTTAATTTAGAATCCAAGGTATCCAACGCAAAAGTTACCCCCTAACCCGACATATCCTGCAAGTCAACCTCTTCACACTCATATTCTCCATTCACTGCTTTTGACCTTTTCATGCAAATATCGAAAATCCGACAGTTGAGGTAATACTGTTGCTTCCTTAACTTATTTCACCACTCACACAAAATTAGTGCGAAAGCGGACTGCATACAGGAGCAACTTAATCACGGAGACGTTCGCCCGAATCATATGTACAAGTCCTCGGCCTGTTATTCTTTCGAATTCCAAAGGAAATGGTATTCACATTATAAAGTTCCTATTTCCCGTGCAAAGATAATATGTCATTCAAGTGATACGAGCGCAAGGACAGTTAGTGTCACCGCTAGTTGGCCTGCATGTCATGCTTGAGCGTTCCGGTGATGCTGGTAATAGTTGCTAGTACCCTTCCCTACAAATAAGCCTCTCCTTCAGCAAATATCAAGCGTGAGAAGAATACAAATCGTAAGTTTGTTTGCTCTCTGCGTCCTGGCAGCGTGAAATTTGCAACACACCCTGGCGAGGACAATCTTTTGACGGTCAAGCTGGCCATCATGAGGAAAGTCATCCTTGTGAATATTGTATTCATCAGACGGAGAAGGCGTGAGCCTTGTGTTACGTGACAGCACCTAAGAACAAAATCTATGGCGGCATATTCTTGTTGTGCAGTTCTCCACTTCCAAAGCGTCACAATTGCCTACATATATTTGATTTTGAGCTGAGCGCCTTTTCAGCAAGAAAGAGAATTCCAGTCACGTAACTCTCAGCCACTTGCTGCCGCCCAAAGCATAGGTGACGCCTATTCATCAGGAAGCAACTCTAAAGAGAAATTGCAATCTGCCTCACCGATAGGCTGCTCTGGTTCATCGTGCCTGAGATTTGGAACAAATATCGAAGCGCTTCCCATTGGCATACCTGCAAAGGTTTTAGTAGCGAGTGATAGAAGTGTCAACAGACGGTGCGTATCTCTGGCAAACACTCAAACCGCACATCAGGTTTTGAGCAGCTTTTGTTGACACTGCTTCCGAAAAGAAACAAATGGGCACAACTTGCCTGATTCAAGGAAATCAAGGCTACTGCAAGGCGGAACCGTGAGGAATTCATGGTGGTCGAAGTTTTCCAGGTGTTCCAAGTTTTCCTGAAAAAAAACGAACAACGCACATATGTCAACAAGAATGCAGAATGAAAGCTACGATCTCAGATCACATATCGAGTGAAAACGCACACATTCTTACAGTGTGTTTTTTCCTGCCCAGTGGTCGTGGAAGTGGGGCGCGGAAGTTGGACAGCTTTTCAACCCTTTCACGAATTTCACTCTGTTCCCGCACTGCGGTCTCTTCATCGAGCTCGCGCGCTGACTTTCCAGCCATATTTTCAATTCCTTCTGCCGCATACTTTTTTGCCAGGTCCCAATTTTCGTCAGATATGTTTTGAAGTGTGACGCTAGACCCGAACGTTGAGGGAGGTCCTTTCTGGGATGCCTTTTGATTCGGCATATTCGAGCTCAAGGAACAAGCTTTCTTCACAGAAGACGAATCATCCCCCTCAATGATTTTACCATCTTCGCCGTTAGTATCCTTCGCCGCTTTGTTTGTGATATTGGACAGAGCCTTGCGTATCTTTTGTCCGCTGGCCCCAAGTTTAGTGCCATTGGATTTCACAGAGCTGAGAGGTGTCCCGAACATTCGCTTGTTTTCACCTCCCCGAGGCTTGAACGTCGAACTAGGAGCCGCATTTTCATCCTGGATCTGTAGTACATCCATCTTCGTATGTTTCTGCTGCCGCTAGCTATTTTCCCGTTTGGGGCTTGTGGCTCGTTATGTCATTGCTTCAGATACACGTTGCGTCAGGGAACATCCTTTGAGTCCACAGCTCCCGATAGGTAATACCCCGTACAATTATGATGAATGATATGCCCCTGTCGTTCAACTTTGTGAAAACTTACAACATGAATATTTCGTGGTGTGGTTCTTTTCGAATTCACGGAACAACGGCCGGAAACTGAGAGAGCGACAGATCATGAGTGACATAAGATGACATGACAGTCTGAGTGTTCTGCATCTGCACCTTGCCTTTCGCTTGTCCTTGTGTTGTCCTTCGGATTCTCCATGTATGTGCTAGCAGGGGGAACTTTTAGGATAGGGACTGCCCTTGACCCTGTATGGTAGCCGGGGGCGAATTGGCTCCCCGGGGTAAATTGATTTAAGTCATCGTCATTGTCATTGTCATTGTCATTGTCATCGTCATCGTCATCGTCATCGTCATTGTCATTATCATTGTCATTGTCATTATCATTGTCATAAGATAATGAGTCATTGGTATTGGCATTGGCATTGGCATTGGCATGGCATGGCAATGGCATGGCAATGGCATTGGCATTGTCATTGTCATTGGCATTGTCATTGTCATTGTCATTGTCATTGTCATTGTCATTGTCATTGTCATTGGCATTGTCATTGTCATCGTCATTGTCATCGTCATTGTCATTGTCATCGTCATCGTCATTGTCATTGCCATTGCCATTATAATGTCATGTCATGTCATGTCATGTCATAGTAAATGAGTAAACAAAAAAAAGGTCGCAAAGATGCAAACCCATCTGATCTCGCGCTTCCTCAACAACATCAAACCCTGCGCTGGAAGAGATCACGACTGGCCGTTGAAAAGCGCTGGCAAGGTTGTCAAACGAATTAGGTATGGACGTTCCGGTGAGCTTGGAACACCAGGTGCATGGGAAAGAGCGGGTTCGCGTAGCCCGGGTGTGGCGAGAGGGTACGGTGCACCACTTCGTCGAGTGGATGGTCGGAGTAGTCTTGGAAAGCGACATGGAACACGCTTATCTCAACGGTGACAATACTGGAATGACAGCCACCGACACGATGAAGAATACCGTATGTCTCCTTTCGCAGTTTTCGATCTCCGTTCTCGTACGCACCCACATATACTGACACAACAATTGCTCTTCTTCGGATACAGTGCTACATCGTGGCGAAAAGAATGGAGCAAAGGTGTTCGCCGGAAGAATATGCAATCGCACTTGCAACCCATCTTGTCACAACGTATCCAAAGGTTGCAACTCTTCTTCGGTTTGTCACTTGCAGCTTTTTGAATCGTCGCCATTGAAGTACGGCTCCGGGCTTGCAGTGACAGTTACCTGGCTCTTGCTCCAGGTCACAGGCACCAAGATTACTGTGCAGCAGTCCCCGTGGGAACGAGTCTGCGTGCAGGGCGAAGCTCACTGTCACGGTACCGCCTGAGTCTACAACTCTCGCTTTCAGTGATCCAGCATCACCTACTCGAAGTGCTTCCCGCACGTTCGCGGCGTGGGCCCGTCACGAATAAAGTTGGAAAGTCACTGTGCCAGGTTTCGCGCAAAGTGGCTCGGAAACCCGAGTCGCCGAGGTATACTTGGCGGATGGACGAAAGCCAGTGGTATGTTCCGGATTCTCCGGACACAAGGTGCTGAAGACCACCCAGGTGAACGCCGAGCAGACTTTTACTCCTGAGATAACCGGAGGGAACAAGTGGCATACGGAACTGTGCGAGTAGTCTTGGAAGAGCTCCAAGGGCGCATGAAGCGAATTCGAACGGAATCCGTGTTTCCTGATTGACTCAGAAAACAAGACCCAGCTGGGACCTGCGCTGGTCAAGTTTCAAAAAACTGACTTGGAGAGCGTTGGCTGGTGGTGGTGGTACGGCGACGCAGTCCGGTTACGAGGGCTACATACATGATCAGTACACCTCCCTGCCCGATACCCGCGAGCGAATGGTTGCGACTTCGGTGGACGCCAAATGGAGGTCCGGGAGGCAACCTCCTCGCGCACGCCCTCCCGATGTTTCGTGTTTCAGCCCCGAACAGGAGCGCGGACGAGTTCCCTCTCTGCATGCTCCACCGACCAGTGAACTTGTGGACCCTAAATCCACATGTAGACGCTCAAGGCCTTGCTTGC
>LGRX02014006.1:39237-59540 GCA_001247695.2 Cymbomonas tetramitiformis
TGAGGTTACGAGGCGCTTGAGGTGCGTGCTTTGGGGATGCAGCTATTGCGCGGATGTGCAAGATTACGACGCTGTGTACAAACGCATGTTGACCTCGCTGGATGAGGCATTTTTCGGTGCCCCTCGCAAGGGAGTGTACAGTCCCTCTGTGCAGTTCACCCTCTTCGAGATGGGCAAGCGAGCCATTGCCAGGTAAATTGCTCCCAGGGCCCATATCATGCACATTCTTGAAGCACCTTCTCAGAGGCATTTTAAGTGCAGGAGATTGATATTTACACTTTGGAGCAAGGTGAGTATGTGCATCCTTTTTGTGTGTTGCAGACTTAGCTTCCTGAGATCCATGAGCAAGAGAGTGTATTTGACAGAGACTAGAGATGTCTTTTGCACCTTGAGTGTCTCTGAATGATTAACCTCGCGTGTCACCAAAGTTCCAACTGTTGAGGGTGCTGATGTGCACAGCATCGCCGAGGTGCAGACCGTGACTCTCACCATGCCCAACATTCATTTCCTGCCTGGCGGGAATGACAAGCTTGGCCTGAAGGTAAGCGTGCACTATCACACAAGTTATAACTGGTTTGTTGTTCCACTCACACCCTAAATTCTCTGCGTAGACAGTTCCAGCACCCGTGGCGGCACTATTGGCGTGTATTCAGGAGACCCTTTAACAGCCAAGGAAGCATGCACGACATGGAGACAACCCTTTGTTCCTTTGAGATGCTTCGGATGTTCTTATGCGTGCTTTGCTCTTTGAGGGGGGCCTTTTGGCACCCGCATGTATTTCCCGTAAGATGTCCGTACCGGCGGTGGTTGGCACTTTTTGGGGGTACCCAGGATAGGTAGGGGAAACCTTCGTGACCCTGTGGGGACTTCGCCTTGCGGGGACTTCACTGCAGCTGGGTTACCCCCTCTGCTTTGTCTAACGTTGCCTTGCCTGGGCTTCGAGCACCGACATGGAATATTTCCATAACGGACCTGCAGTGCAAAGCTGGATGAGCTCCCAGCTCCCCCACACTTTCTTTTTAACAAGGATGTGTGTTTGTGTGTGGTATCTTGTCACGGTCCGCTCACTCCGTAACCCAGAGACCAACAATTGTTGGGCGATGATCGGTCACATCGTATCATCTTTCCATGCTGCTTTGCATCTGGGTTGGGAATATGTATGAGTTTTTGGTATCATGTCACGGCCCCGCCCTGCTCTTGATTTGCTTCTTACATCCACTGGGATGATGGTGGGCTGGCTTTTGTTGGCCGATCGCATGCCGTTCGGTGTGGTATCTTGTCACGGCCCCGCCGTGTTCCTCAGTGCTTCTCACTTCCACTGGGATGATGGCGGGCTGGCTTTTGTTGGTGGGCCTCACGCTATTCAGTGTGTGCTTTGCTCGAAGTGTGAACACTGCTCGGATATAGTGTAGGAATTCGAGAGTTTCGTTTACACAAAAGCAACCATAAACTTTCATTATCAAAAGATATACCAGTTCGCAGCTCGAAACGCCACGAACATTTGCGCGCCATCATTACTGATTGGGCGATCTTATGTGAAAGTTCACCAAACAGACTCCTACGTGTCACTGTCGTGTTCATAACGACCGCAGTGACAGTCTTGAGTACAGATGAACTCATTACGCACTTCCCGATGGTCATCAGTGATCTGACGGCCACGATTAGTTCAGCAGATCTACAGATCTAGATCTAAGGGTTCCATAGGGTTTCTTTAGGGTTTCTTCAGGGTTTGATCATCCTGACTACTGTACAAGGTCTAGATAGTCATTCTTTACACCAAACTGATCAGCAGAACTTGCAGATTCCAATACCCCTTCTAAAGGGTGACTGTCTAGTTGTCCTACTGCCAGTTCTTGGGAATGGTGCCCCTTCAGTCAGCAATGTCAAGTTCTTGGGATGGTGCCCCTCCAGCTCCATTTTATGGGGATGGTGCCCCCTTCAGTCTTCAGTCTTCAGGGTCGGAGTCCTTCAACTTCATGATACCAAGTCTTTCTCTGTGTGTAAGAAAGGCTGGTAGAGGAAGGGGCTTGGTGAATATGTCCGCTGTGTTGTCCGCTGAGGAGACATATGAGGCTTCCCCTATCTTGGACTTCACCAGTTCCCGGATGTACATGTTCCTCGCCTCTATGTGCTTGGACCTGTTGTTGTTCACATAGTCAGAGGCCAAATGAATGGCCCCTTGGTTATCACAGTACATAGGCACTGGGTTGCAGATGTCCACCAAGTTGTTCAGCACATTGATGATGTACTTGATCTCGCGAGCCCCTTCAGACATAGCTATGATCTCAGCCTCGGTAGTCGAGAGTGATACACACCTCTGCATGATCGAGGAGAAGATGAGCAAGCTCCCACACAGGTAGAGTGCAATGCCAGATGTAGACCTCCTCGTTGTCTTGCAGCCAGCATAGTCAGCATCAGTGTATATGCTCATTGGTAGTGCTCCGGAAGCCAGACCCAGCCCCCTTGGCACAGAAGATGTTGTTCGCAGCACCAGCTCGTAGCTCACAGTGCCCTTGAGGTATCTGACAACCTGTTTCAGTGCCACAAAGTGCTCTGGGCCATAGGACGCACAGAATCGAGAGAGAGCAGATACAGCAGCCATGATGTCAGGGCGCGTGCACCTCGCAATCCACTGCAGCTGTCCAAGCAGCCCCCTGAACGGAATGGTGGCATCCTTGCCATCAGATGGAGCAAGAGAGCACCCCGGAGACATGGGCAGGCTAGCTGGCTTGGCATCCTTAAGCCCATAGGTGTCAATCATCTGGGAGATGTACCCAGACTGAGAGAGATATGCCACTCCAGGGCCCCAGCGCACACCAATTCCCATCACAAGATCCAGAACACCCAAGTCCTTGCAGGCATACTTGGAGTTGAAGGCTGTCACGAAGCTGTCATACCATGAGTGACTGTCAGTGGCCACAATGTAGTCATCCACATACGCCAGAATGATGACCGTGAGGTCAGAGTCCCTGATGAAGTACAGGCAGGGTTCAACATCACTGCGTCTCATCCTCACATCATAGGCCATGATGAAGGCATCACTGGTCTCAAACCACTCTTTGCCCGCTTGCTTCAAGCCATACACTGCCTTGAGGAGCTTGGCACATGTCCTCCCCTGATACTCCAGCCCCCTAGGGAGCCTGACATACAGGTCCTCCTCGAGGGTCGAGTTCAGGAAAGCCGTCTCCACATCCATGTGATACACCTTCAGGGAAAGGTTCAGCGCCAGAATGATGACCAGTCTTACCGAAGACAACTGAGTACACGGGGCAAAGGTGTCGAAATAATCAACACCATACTCCTGCTTGTTGCCCCTCACACACACCCTCGCCTTGCGCTGCTGCAACTGCCTATGCTTGTCCAGCTTGACCTTCAACACCAACGCCATGTCCAACAGGCGAACACCAGGAGGCACATCCTCCATGTCCATCATCATGAGAGCCTGCTTGACTGTAACCAGGGCCTCAAGCTCGGTCTGAATAGCCTCCATCCACTCATCAGCATCTGGTGCCCCCAAAGCTTGTTTGACCCCCTTGGGCTCAGTCACTCCAGGTGGCAGCACATCCACTGAGTTCCCAGCACACGGCTTCGCAACTGCTGCTAAGCATGTGTGCTCCGGAGGGAAGTGTACCTTTCCCACTGGCAGGTCAATGTGCGTGAAGTTCGTGAGTAACATAACACAGTATGGGACCGTGCTGGCCCCCACAGCTCGTGCGCATATAATCCCAGCCTCCAGCTTCTCACGTCCAGCATCTGCCATGACCTCAGTAAACAATGGGTAGTTGACATTGATGTCACCAGTGTGCACAGCTGAGCGCACAGCAGCAATATGCTTGGGCTGGCCATCCAGATAGTCCCGGAGACTCACCCAGCACGTCTCATCCACCGTCTTCACCTTCAGCACTGCCAGAATCTCGTCACTGTCATCAGGCAAATAGGCGCCGACACCAAGAATACCATCCTCCAGGCCACTCGGAAGGGTGTCATGATATGCTGCATCCAGCATCGTCACCATGAAGTCAGTACTCAGCGGGGCCACTGCAGAAGGATCCCACGTGGTGACCACCTTGCCCAGCTTGTCCACTGCCTCATGGAATCTGACCATACCAGACTTGACGATCTTGCCGGACTCAGGATCATACAGTAAGTAGGCGGATGAAACCTCAGAGTGACCAACATACCGTAGTTGCTTCGCCCGATCGCTGAGCTTGTGCTCCCTGCTGTCTGGGTCCACAAGGGCATATGCCAGACAGCCAAATACTCGAAGAAGTGAGAGGTCATAATGCTGCCCATACAGCTTGTAGTAGGGGGACTGCTTGTGTAGGGGCTTCTGGAATGTTCTGTTCAAGGTGTACACAGAGTGCCGAACAGAAAGTGGCCATACATCCACACCAAAACCAGACGTCACAAGTAGTGCTCGAGCCATCGCCTGCACCGTTCTGTGAGATCTCTCAACACGAGCCTGGTTCTCGTGGAGGTACGGTGACCCATGGCGCTGCTCAATGCCTCGCTCCTTACAGTACTGCTGCGTCTGTCCAGCAATCATAGTGGAGTCCCCATCAGTGTGCAGCACCATGTGGTACTTCTCCTCGAGCTTCATGCGGCTCCTGTGCCTTCTCACCTCGACCAGGAACTCCTCCAGCGCCCCCAGATAGTCTGACTTCTTCTTCAGGAAGTATACGCACATCCAGGATGTGCAATCATCCACAAAGAGCACGAACCATCTGTATCCACCAGCACTGTGCCTGAACGGCCCACAGGTATCAGACCACACCAATAACCCAATCTCCTCAGCACGCTCCCGTCCCGTAGACTTCATGGAAGGCCTGATAGCTTTGGTTAGCCTGCAGGAGACACACCGCTCTGGACAGCGCAGTACCAGACTCTTGGTATACTGTGCAGATGTGATACCCATAGGGACCCCCTCGTCCAGCATGTCCTGCATGGTCACGTCGCCAATGTGTCCAAGGCGAAGGTGTGCAAGCATCTTGGCATCAAGCTTCATCAGTGTATGCCCATCCTTGTACAACACAACCACTGGCCACTTGGTCTCCCGGACCCACACTCTTTCACCACACATCTCCAGGTTCTCCACATTGTAACATGAATCCAACGGAGCTGAGAATATCTGTTCTCCAGCAGGATATTCATGGACAATGGCGAACTGGGATGTAAACTGCCACCAGCTGGCCGTCTCCCATCTGGGTAATACCAAGAGGAACTTGGTGGAGTGAGGAGCCCTACCAAAGTCACTGAGAGCCTTCTGCAGGCATCTCAGGATGGTATCATGCTCATAAGGCGGGTTGCCATAGCATGCCTCACCTGCCCAGTCCCTGCAGAAGCAAGGGCTGTCAGTGGTGCAATAGTTGTCCAGGACGTGGTTGTCACTGGAGGCAAACAGTTCCAGGGTGAACGGTCCATGCTCCTCGATGTGCTTCCCAGCCTTCTCAAATTTCCAGTCCGTTTTGTCACGGTCAGAGTCATCATGATATGCTGCACAGGCCATGTAGGTGTCCAAAGTGCCAGATACCCGGTCCTCATATATGATGTACTGGTTGCCAACCCTGGAGAATGAGAATGTCACCCCCCCACTGGATATCTGCCTGGCCCCAAAGTCAACACTGAACCCAGCATCCTCAAGTGCCACCACAGACACCAAGTTGAAGGGCTGCCCAGGGATGCAGTGAGCACCAGTGAACTGTAGTCCAATAGCGCACCCAGTGAACACATCCAGTTTGGCAAATGTGACCGTGCCACTGCCCTCTGACGAGACAGTACCCGCCTGCACCACACTGAAAGTGGAACGAGAAGTGGTATCAAAGTCATCTCCAAAACTAGCCATCGAGTTGAATATGTGCTTGGAGGCGCCACTGTCCAACATAGCCACCTGACCACCGCCTGCAGCCAATGGCAGGTCGCTGGTGAACACGTCAGCCTTGCTGCTTGCAGATGCAACACACAGGACAAGCGAGCTGCACATAGGATGCCCCCTTCGCAGGTCACATGCCTCCTCATCATCAGAGCCACTTCCACCTGCCAGATCAGGCGCATCACAATACCAATCAGAAGAGTAGTAACCCTCAATCTCAGGCTCAGCGCCCTCGGGACAGAGGTGGTGCTGGCAAGGGGGACAGAATAGTCCAGATGCCCAATCATCAGAGGGGATGCCACCCACTCCTTCAAGGGGCTGCCACACGTGCGCATCATCCTCCTCGTCCGAGTCCGAGGCATCCACTAGATCAGGCATAGCATCCGAAGCATAGCCATCATCACCCGAGTCAATGTTAGAAGCTGTATCCAGAGTACTGATGGAGTAACCAGAGTCATCGCCACAACGATGACAAAACAGCCCAGATGCCCAATCATCAGAGGGGATACCACCCACTCCTTCAAAGGGCTGCCATGAGTGCTCACCATCCTCCTCGTCCGAGTCAGAGGCATCCACTAGAGCTGGCATAGTATCTGAAGCATAATCTTCATCATCCGAGCCAGAGGAATCACTGAGACCAGGCACACAGCCGAGTCTAGATAGTGTGTGACAGGCCCAGGCATGATGGTCAGCAGCAACCCGTGCAGGTGTTGTGAAACTGACATCAGAGTCACCCAGTGCATGCACATGCTCAGGCAATGGGTGAGAAGAGAAGGCATGTTGAAAAGTAACCTGCTCAACACCATATACCACACAGGCATCCGGTGTGGTCCCAGAGGTATAATCTTCTGGATCCGAAAAGTCATCACCACGATGAGAAGAGCCCTCAGAGTCATAGCCACTGTGATCTGAACCGTCACTGCCATCAGACGAGGAGTCAAAGTCCCACTCATCCTCATAACCATATCCCAGCAAGGCCCAGAAGTCCTCAATCGCCTTCACCGTGTCTCGAGTAACCATACTGAGTAAAGTCACCCATGACTGCAGCTTCTCAAAGGACCCTCGTGCCATGACCGGCTCCTTCTCAAGCAGACGCTGCAGTAGACCGAGCTGCTCCGCCACAAGGTGCTTGGCACACTCCATCTTCTCTTGGCACACCACTCTGCCATCAGCAGGAAAGTGAGGATCTTCCAGCACCTTCAACGCCCTGTCCGACACTTCCACAGAGCCACTCATGAACATACTATGCACATACTGGACGTCCGAAGTGTACCATGGCTGCCTGGGGGATATCTGATACCCAGGCCCAAGATGTTGCTCCCTTCCTGCCTCCCATAGGGCTTGGGTAGGATCAAGCTTCCTCCCAGGCAGAGCTGTGCACAGAGTATCAATGTAGACAAACGAGTCGTACACCGGAGCCACAGGGAAATACTTGTGCTTGTTCAATAAGAACTGATGCTTATTGGGCTGATAGGGGTGTGACTTCTTACCAGGTCTCCTCAATGTAGAGTGCCCTCTCATAGAAGCATCAGACCTCCACCGACAGACCCCACTCACAGATTGGTCCTCAACCTCAACAGGGAAAGAACCCTCAGAAGATGTAAGTCCACCCAGAACTGCATAGTAGTTGTGCAGGGAGATACCAGATGTAGACCCAATATAGTCTTCCACAGTGTAACCAGAGATAAATTGAGGCATGTCTTCAGAGAAACAGGTAACCACGCTGTCCAGCTCACAGATTGCATACAGAGCCTCCCCAGAAGCATCCACACCAGGGTCCTGCTGAGCTTCAGTAACAGCAGCCGCACGATTGGGTAGCTTCCCATGCTTCTGGTAGTCCTGGACCCTCTTCATTATCGCGTCCCTCCTCTTGGGATTCTTCTTGAGGTACTCCTCCCGCTTGTCCTCGTGAGTCACAAAGCATTCCTTGGACGAGTGCCCAGTCATATGACACACCGGGCACGGAACCTTCTTGAGCATCGCAGTACGCTTCTGCTCCTCCTGCTTACGCCGGTCCTCCACGATTCCAGCACCCGTCTCTGTCGCTGCTGCTGAAGTAGCTATAACGTCGTCGTAGTGGTCACACACCGCATCATTTAGCTCCTGGAACGACGGCAGCTTGTTCTTGGAGTACATAGTACGCACAAAGACATACGCCGGGTTCAAAGAGTTCAGCACCATAGCCGCAAAGACCGCCTCCAGGCTGGCAACATGAAACTTCTCACCGGTCGGCAGGAATTCAGCCGTGCACGCATATTCCTTCACTCTGTCGAGAATTTGCTTCGCATGCAGAAAGCCCGGGAGTGGGGGAGCGAGCGACGCAAACCTCTTCGTGTCATCAAGCAGAGCCTTGACCTGCCTCACAAAGTACGCAGAGCCCGTGCTCCGACGCATTTTAACCAGCGGTCGCCAGGCTAAGACACCGTCCGCCTCCTCGCTGTACGTCTGTACAACCGCATTTGCCGTCTTGGAAGTCACGGCCGATAGAAAGTCGTGAAACAACTGATTCGCTGCCACTGAGAACTGCTCGTCCTTCTTGATGTCCTCCAAGTCGCGCGCGTCCGACAAGAGTAACGCCAGCGCCCGATGACGCATACACGGCACAATTTTACCCCGGAACTCCAGCCACTTGCTGTCATTTTCTGCGTCCTGGCCAGAATAAAGCTGGTCAGACTTGAACCCCTTCAACATTTCCGTCAGAGGAGGCAAAGATACACCCGCAGTACCACCCGCAACGTGAGAGTGAACACTTGAACCAGGCATACTGGATTCCGCGGCCTCAGGAGACGCAATAGCATGTCCTGTCCCCGCATTCTGATTTGTTCAAATTGGAGTGCAACAGAATTTTTGTGGTTTCAGACTTTCAGAATCCGTGACTCCTGCTGCAGTAGAGCCGAATGACACATGTAGCTCCGTGACACAAACAGGATGTACAAGTAGCCACGAAGCGACACGCCTGTTCAGCTCTGTTCCTTTTGCTCTTGCAAACAGGAACTTCACGGGTACCTACGGTACTCTGTGAGGCACACTGCAAATCCGATTTTGTAAATTTTCTTCACCTGTTTCACCGGTAAAACAGTAGAGTAGGTAGTGACTAGACCACTTGGTTGTACGACGGCGATCGAACGACGACAGGAGATCTGACAGTGAAGTCGCGGGGACGGCGTTACGACTTCAAACGACGGCTTCACAGCGACTACGACAGTACGATTTGACTTCACTGTTACTCCTCTGAGGGAGAGAGAATGGCTGGATCTTCGAAGAGCAAGGCAGCAGAGGATTTCCCTCCCCTCCCGGCGAAGCCTGACATCGGGCAGACTTCCCCTTCCCCGGCGGCACCGTCCACTCAGGACGTGCTGTTACAACAAATTTTGACGATGCAAAAGCAGCAGAGTGAGCTGCTTGAGATGCAGAGGCAGCAGGCAGAAGATCATCGACTGCTGCGTGCCGATCATCAACGTCTAGCACAAATCAACGTTGAGCTGGAGGCGAAGGTGGCAGCGAAGCCTGGGACTTCTGACCCGGAATCCGCAGCCACGTCCGCCGAGAAACTCCTGGAGAGAAGGAAGAAGCTGGACTACGTGCCAGCAGCCTCCGTCAACCCGTTCCCAACGCGTCCGGCGACACTGGCAACGAGGATGCCGCAGTTGTACGACCTACACGGCAACAAGACGTACGACTCGCTCTCCAAGAAGTCCAACTCTTCCATGAAGTACGAGTGCATGGTGCTGGCTCCAGCGCTGTCCTACTTGCACGACGTGGTGACCGCGTGCAACCAGACGTTGGACGAACATGAGGACGTCGGATTGTCACTGAGAGACTTACTGAAACACTGCCACGAGGTTACCAACTCTGTCCACGGCGTGTACGCTTTACTGTGTAACCGGTGGACGATGCTGGAACTGCGCGGGCAGCTGGAGCAGGAGCCGGGTTCTTCACAGCGGGGAGGACAAGAAGCTCTTCGCGCGAAGCTGCAGTTCGTGGAGGACAGGGTCTACCAGGCAGCGGACGGCGTGGTGGCGGACGAGGTGTTGCAGCAATGGCTGAACGACTTCGACAAGAACCGCGGCAGAGCAGTGCTGAACATTGCGTCCAAGAACGCGGCCAACGCGGAAACGCGGGTTCCGAAAGATCCACGGGACCGTGAGCGCTGGAAGGAGCGTAAGAACAAGGAGAAGGACGGTACGAAGCAGCCTACCGACAAAGGCGGCGGCAAAGGCCGGGGCGGAAAGCCCGCGGCCGATGCGTGATGTGCGTGCCGCCACCCCCTCCAGCGCAACAGCCCTCTCCGGGCGCTGGACGGGGGAAACTCACCTTGCAGCAGCGGGTGAGACAGCGGAGGGGAGCATGGCGCGCGGCGGGCGCCAGTTCCGAGGTGATGCAATGGATTACTCACGGGGTGAAGTTGAGGTGGAAGCGCGGGCCTCCACCTCCGTTCGACCACGGGGTGTCACTGAGGGATGCGACGCGGCAGCAGCAGGTGTGGCTGGACGCGGAGAAGGAGAGGCTGCTAGAGAACGGTGCCTGGACGAGAGCGACGAGAAGATCTCACGTTTCGCGCGCTTTTTTGGTGCCGAAACCGGGTACGAACAAGTGGAGACTGGTGGTGGACTTCCGATGGCTGAACCAGTGGTGTGTAAAAAATCGTGTGAAGATGGAGACGCTGAAGAAACTAAGGAGACTGGCGAAACCGGGCGACTGGTGCTTCAGCTTCGACCTCCAGGACGGTTTTCACGCGCTGGGAATCCACCCGGACTTCCAGAAGTTCATGCAGTTCGACCTGCAAGGGGACCTGCTTCAATGTTCAGCGATGCCGTTCGGATGGAGCGACTCTCCGAGAGTTTTCTGCAAGTTCGTACGCGTGATGGTGGAGGCTTTGCGTTCGCCACAGGCGGCGGAGGATCGCAGAGAAATCAAAAGACTGCGGGACGGTTCCGCAGTACGACAGCGATGGTCAGTCCGTCGCAGGACCGGTGGTGCTGGCGGGGACGCGAACCGTCACAGCGGAATGCGAGTGCTACCGTACATGGACGATTTTCTGGTGCTGGTCGACTCTCAGCGAGAAGGCTTTCTGCGTCGAGAAAAAGTTCAACTGGTGCTTCATCGACTTGGCCTACGGCGGAACGAGAAGAAGGGCCACTGGGAGCCAACGCAGGTGGTGGAGCACCTCGGGCTGGAGGTGGACCTGAAGCTGGGACAATTCCGTGTGACAGAACGACGGGTGCACAAAATCCACGCGAAGGCGAAGGAGATCCTGTGCGATGCAGCGAGAAATCGGAGGTGGATTCCTGCCAGGAGACTGGCGTCCTTCACGGGACTCTGCCAATCCGTGTACTTGGCAGTACCAGCGGCGCGGCTCTACCTACGGGAGCTCTACTTCGTGCTGGCGGAGAAACGCAGCTGGGGAGCGAAGGTAAAAATCTCACGTTCAGCTCGGGGGGACTTAGAATGGTGGTCCAGGCTGCCTGTGATGAGCAGGTGGAACGGACGCAAAATCTGGAGATCCCCGACGAGAGCGAAGGTGCACACGGACTCTTCGATGACGGCGTGGGGAGGAGTGCTGAACCTGAAGTTCCCCGCGCGAGGTTTCTGGCCAGACGAGATGCGCTGCTGGCACATTACGCACCTAGAACTGGAGGCCGTGTACAAGACCGTACAGGCGTTCTTGCAGGAGCTGGAGGGCAAGGTCGTACGACTCTACTGCGACAACCAAGCGGTGGTGGCGATGCTGTCACACTTCACCTCCAGAAACCCGGACCTGATGAGGAGAATGAGGAGACTCTGGCTGCTACTGGATCTGCACGACATCGAGTTGCAGGCTCGGTACATCCGCAGCGAGGCCAACGTGTGGGCCGACAACCTTTCGCGTTGCGAGGACTTGGACGACTGGAGGCTGAATCGAGACTGGTTCGTGTGGGCCAACAAGCAGTGGGGGCCCTACACAGTCGACCGGTTCGCTTCCGAGATCTCCGCGCAGCTTCCTCGGTACTACGCTGCGTGGAAAGACCCGAAGTGCGAAGGTGTGGACTCTCTGACGTACGACTGGCGGGGGGAGAACAATTGGGTGAACCCCCCGTGGGCGCTGCTGGACGAGGTGGCGCACAAGCTGCGGGAGGAGGGGGCCGCTGCTACGGTGGTGGCTCCGTACTGGCCGGGACAGTCCTGGTTCAGGGAGCTGGAAGCCCTGGCCACCGAGGTGGTGATCATGCCACGGCGCAGGGACCTGTTCACTCCGAGCAGGCTGGGAGGGTCCGAGCTGCTCGGGCCCTCAAAATGGGACGCTGTGATGTTCTTCATCGAGGCGCGCCCGTGAGTTACTACGCTGCTGAAGTGCGAAGAAGCTCTGCTACGAGTACGACAGCAAGCAAGGTGACCGTGGGTACAAAAATCGAGGTGTTCTGGGAGGACGATGACTGCTTCTACCCGGGTGTGGTGAAGGAGTTCAACGAGGACGGAAAGGCGCACGTGCTGTACGACGACGGCGACGAGGAGACGCTAGACTTGTCCAAAGAGAACTTCAAAATCATCCACAGCACGGACGAGACTACAGACGCGGACGGCGAGAACACCGAGCGGAGCAGCGGAGGCAACTACGAAGAGTACAAGCGCGGTGGTGCTGTACAAAATTTCCTCACGCGCTCACTTTGTGAGCGGTGGAGGAGTGAGTTGGGACCTTCCCGGCTCACCGAACTGGCGGTGTCGATGCAGAGAAAGGCACTGCTGGACACGACGAAGGACAACTACGGACCGAAGGCACGGCGATTCATTTTATTTTGTGAGCGTGACCAACGGCCGTGGCTGCCAGCGTCGGAGGCGACTGTGTTGCTGTACATCGCCTCTCTGTTGGAGGACGGGAACATCCAGTCGGCATCATTACAGCCGTACCTGTCCGCCATCAACAACTACCACGAGGACCTTGGTCACCCGGGACCGGCGAAGGGGCGCTCTGTGACCCGAGCTGGGAAGGGGATGGCTACCATCCAGGCGGAGCTGGCAGAGCAGGAGGAGAACATCGAGACCCAGCGGACGTGGCTGCTAGCAGCACACGTACGAAGGGTGCACGAAGCAGCGCTGAAGTTCAATCCGAGATCGCCTGAGGAGCTGAAGCTACTGCGAGCCTTGACCTACGTGGTGGTGGCCTTCGTGACCTTCGGCAGACCGGACACGGGGACCTCGTTGTCACGGCAGCACGTTCATTGTGGCGACGAGGAGTTCTCAGTGGTGCTGCTGAAGGAGAAGGGTCGGCGACACCATCGAGTGAAGCGACGCCTTACGATCCCCTGGAAGGGGGTGGCTCTGTTGAAGGAGCTGATCGAGCACTGGGAGTTCTACCGTGACAAAGCTTGGAGCATTTCTGCGAAGACTCAACCTGACAGCTACTGGCTGCTACCCGAGGACCCGAAGAACTTCAAGGCTTCCGTGGCTAATGACTGGATTGGTCTAGCTCTCAGCGAGCTGGACTGCAGACCTCCTGAAGGAGGTCACTTTTCTGCACACAGCACCCGGAAGGGCGCCACGACGTGTGCTCGAGCTGTAGGTGTTACAATGGAGAAAGTGTGCTTCCTGGGAGGCTGGTCACAGTTCTCTTCGGCAGTGCAACACTACATCGACCCGACGGCTCTGAGGGACACAGACATGGACTACTACTTCGCGTGGTTAACATGGTCACAGTGACAGAGATCAGATTTCTTGTGTGTGCCTCACAGTTTCATCTTTGGTTTCATGGCAAATGAGGATTCGAGCGAAAGAGAAATGTTCAAATTGGAGTGCAACAGAATTTTTGTGGTTTCAGACTTTCAGAATCCGTGACTCCTGCTGCAGTAGAGCCGAATGACACATGTAGCTCCGTGACACAAACAGGATGTACAAGTAGCCACGAAGCGACACGCCTGTTCAGCTCTGTTCCTTTTTGTAGGATTTCGAGAGTTTCGGTTACACAAAAGCAAGCGTAAACTTTCATTATCAAAAGATATATCAGTTCGTAGCTCGAAACGACACGAACATTTGCGCGCCATCATTACTGATTGGGCGATTAGGCGATCTTATGTGAAAGTTCACGAAACAGACTCCTACGTGTCACTGTCGTGTTCATACCGACCGCAGTGACACTCCTGACTACTACAGATGGAGTCATTACGCACTTCCCGATGGTCATCAGTGATCTGACGGCCACGATTAGTTCAGCAGATCTACAGATCTAGATCTAAGGGTTCCACAGTGTTTCTTTAGGGTTTCTTCAGGGTTTGAGCATCCTGACTACTGTACAAGGTCTAGATAGTCATGCTTTACACCAAACTGATCAGCAGCACTTGCAGATTCCAATACCCCTTCTAAAGGGTGACTGTCTAGTTGTCCTACTGCCAGTTCTTGGGAATGGTGCCCCTTCAGTCAGCAATATCCAGTTCTTGGGATGGTGCCCCTCCAGCTCCAGAGTATGGGATGGTGCCCCCTTCAGTCTTCAGTCTTCAGAGGTGGTGTCCTGCAACTTCATGATGCCCAAGCTTTCCCTGTGTTTAAGGAATAGTGGTAGGGGAAGAGGTTTGGTGAAGATGTCCGAGGTGTTGTCCGCTGAGCAGACATACAAGGCTTCCGCTGTGTCGGACTTCACCAATTCTCGGATGTACATATTCCTGACCTCAATGTGCTTGGATCTGTTGTTGTTGACATAATCGGAGGCCAAATGAATGGCCCCTTGATTGTCACAGTACATAGGCACCGGGTTGCGGATGTCCACCAAGTCATTCAGCACGTTCATGATGTACTTGATCTCCCGAGCCCCTTCAGACATGGCAATGATCTCAGCCTCGGTAGTCGACAGCGATACACATCTCTGCATGATCGAGGAGAAGATGAGCAAGCTCCCACACAGGTAGACAGCAATGCCAGATGTGGACTTTCTCGTTGTCTTGCAGCCAGCATAGTCAGCATCAGTGTATATGCACATCGGTAGTGCTCCACATGCCAGACCCAGCCCCCTTGGCACAGAAGAGGTTGCTCGTAGCACCAGCTCGTAGCCCATGGTGCCCTTGAGGTATCTGACAACCTGCTTCAGTGCCACAAAGTGCTCTGGGCCATAGGACGCACAGAACCTGGAGAGAGCAGATACAGCTGCCATGATGTCAGGGCGTGAGCACCTTGCAATCCACTGCAGTTGCCCAAGCAGCCCCCTGAAGGGGATGGTGGTATCCTTGCCATCAGATGGGGTAAGAGAGCATCCTGGGGACATGGGCAGACTAGCAGGCTTGGCATCCTTGAGTCCATAGGTGTCAATCATCTGGGAGATGTACCCAGTTTGGGAGAGATAGGCCACCCCAGGGCCCCAGCGCACACCAATACCCATCACAAGGTCCAGAACACCCAAGTCCTTGCAGGCATACTGGGAGTTGAAGGCTGCCACGAAGCTGTCATACCACGTGCTACTGTCAGTGGCCACAATGTAGTCATCAACATATGCCAGAATAATGACTGTGATGTCAGAGTCCCTGATGAAATACAGACAGGGTTCAACATCACTGCGCCTCATCCTTTCGTCGTAGGCCATGATGAAAGCATCGCTGGTCTCAAACCACTCTTTGCCCGCCTGCTTCAAGCCATACACCGCCTTGAGGAGCTTGGCACACGTCCTCCCTTGGTACTCCAGCCCCCTAGGGAGCTGGACATATAGATCCTCCTCGAGGGTCGAGTTCAGGAAGGCTGTCTCCACATCCATGTGATACACCTGCAGGGAAAGGTTCAGCGCCAGAATGATAACCAGTCTCACCGAAGACAACTGAGTACACGGGGCAAAGGTGTCGAAATAGTCGACACCATACTCCTGCTTGTTGCCCCTCACACACACCCTCGCTTTGCGCTTCTGCAACTGCCTATGCTTGTCCAGCTTGACCTTCAACACCAGAGCCATGTCCAACAGGTGAACCCCAGGGGGCACATCCTCCTTGTCCATCATCTCGAGAGCCCGCTTGACCGTAACCAGGGCCTCCAGCTCTGTCTGGATAGCCTCCATCCACTCATTAGCATCTGGCGCCCCCATAGCTTGCTTGACCCCCTTCGGCTCAGTCACCCCCGGTGGCAGCACATCCACTGATCCTCCAGCACACGCCTTCACAGCTGCTGCCAAGCATGTGTGCTCAGGAGGGAAATGCACCTTACCCAATGGCAGATCGATGTGCGTGAAGTTTGTGAGCAGCATCACACAGTATGGGAATGAGCTGGGTCCCACAGCCCGTGCGCATATGATCCCAGCCTCCAGCTTCTCCTTCCCAGCATCCGCCATGACTTCAGTGAACAGTGGGTAGTCGACATTGAGGTCACCATGTTGCATAGCCGAGCGCACAGCACTCATATGCTTGGGCTGGCCATCTAGATAGTCTCTGAGGCTCACCCAGCATACCATATCGCCAGCCTGCACCTTCAGCACTGCCAAGATTTCGTCGCTCTCATCAGGTAAATAGGCACCAATGCCAAGGATATCATCTCCCAAACCACTGGGAAGGGTCTCATGATACTCCGCATCCAGCACCGTCACCATGAAGTTGGTACTCAGTGGGGCCACTGCTGAAGGATCCCACGTGGTGACCACCTTGCCCAGCTTGTCGACAGCCTCATGGAACCTCACCATACCAGACTTGACGATCTTGCCGGACTCGGGATCATACAGTAAGTAGGCCGAGGAGACCTCAGAGTGACCAACGTACCTGAGCTGCTTCGCTCGGTCACTGAGCTTATGCTCCCTGCTGTCCGGGTCCACAAAGGCATACGCCAGACAGCCAAATACCCGAAGAAGGGAGAGGTCATAGTGTTTCCCATACAGTATGAAGTAGGGGGACTGCTTGTGCAGAGGTCGCTGGAAGGTCCTGTTCAAGGTGTACACGGTGTGCCGAACAGATAGCGGCCATACCTCCACACCAAAGCCAGAGGTCACCAGCATTGCCCGAGCCATGGCCTGCACCGTCCTGTGGGACCTCTCAACCCGAGACTGGTTCTCGTGGAGGTATGGTGACCCATGCCGCTGCTCAATGCCTCTCTCCTTGCAGTATTGCTGCGTCTGCCCAGCAATCATAGTCGAGTCGCCGTCAGTGTGCAGGACCATGTGGTACTTCTCCTCCAGGCCCATGCGGCTCCTGTGCTTCTTGACCTCGACCAGGAATTCCTCCAGCGCCCCCAGGTAGTCGGACTTCCTCTTCAGGAAGTACACACACAACCAGGATGTGCAATCATCCAAGAAGAGAACAAACCACCTGTACCCACCAGCACTGTGCCTGAAAGGCCCACAGGTGTCAGACCACACCAACAACCCAATCTCCGCAGCCCTCTCCCTGCCCGTAGGCTTCATAGAAGGTCTGATGACCTTGGTCAGTCTGCAGGAGACACACCTCTCCGAGCAGCGCAGCACCAGGCTCTTGGCATACTGCGCAGCCGTGATGCCCATGGGGACCCCCTCGTCCAGCATGTCCTGCATGGTGATGTCGCCAACATGTCCAAGCCGAAGATGTGCAAGCATCTTGGCGTCAATCTTCATAGCTGTATGCCCATCCTTGTACAGTACCACCACTGGCCACTTGGTCTCTCTGACCCACACCCTGTCTTCTCCACACATCTCGAGGTGCTCCACGTTGTAACATGCATCCAGTGGAGCCGAGAATATAGTTTCCCCAGCAGGATACTCATGAACAATGGCAAACTGCGACGTAAGCTGCCACCAGCTTGCAGTCTCCCACTTGGGTAACACCAAAAGAAACCTGGTGGACTGAGGTGCCCTATCAAAATCCCTGAGTGCCTTCTGCAGGCACTTCAGGATGATATCATGCTGATAGGGAGGGTTGCCATAGCACGCCTCACCTGCCCAGTCCCTGTCAAAGCAAGAGCGACCAGCGGTGCAATAGCTGCCCAAGATGTGGTTGTCATCAGAGGCAAAGAGTTCCAGAGAGAACGGCCCATGCTCCTCGATGTGCTTTGCAGCCCCCTCAAACTTCCAGTCCGACTTATCTCGGTCAGAGTCATCGTGGTATGCTGCACAGGCTACATATGCATCCAGAGCGCCAGTCACCCGATCCTCATATATGATGTATTGGTTGCCAACCCTGGAGAATGAGAATGTTATCCCCTCACTGGATATCCGCCTGGCCCCAAAGTCAACACTGAAACCAGCATCCTCAAGCGCCACCACTGACACCAAATTGAAAGGCTGCCCAGGGATACAGTGTGCACCAGTGAATTGCAGCCCAACAGCGCGCCCAGTAAGCACATCCAGCTTGGCAAATGTCACCGTGCCACTGCCCTCCGATGAGACAGTGCCCGCCTGCACCACACTGAAAGTGGAATGTGAAGTGGCATCAAAGTCACCCCCAAAGCTAGCCATCGAGTTGAATATGTGCTTGGAGGCACCACTGTCCAACATGGCCACTTGACCACCGCCTGCAGCCAATGGCAGGTCGCCGGTGAATGTGTCAGTCCTGCTGTGCGCCGATGCAACACACAGGGCAAGTGGGGTGCTTATAGGATGCCCCCCTGGTAAGTCACCTGACTCGTCATCATCAGAGCCACTGCCATCCTCCAGATCAGGCGCATCATCATACCAATCAGCACCAGTACCAGGGTCAGCGCTCTCGAGGCAGAGGTGTTGCTCACAAGGGAGAGAGAATAGCCCAGATGCCCAATCATCAGAGGGGACGCCACCCACTCCTTCAAGGGGCTGCAACATGCACACCTCGTCCTCCTCGTCCGAGTCCGAAGCGTCCACCAGATCAGGCATATCCTCTGAAGCATAGCCATCATAATCCGAGCTAGTGTCAGAAGCTGCATCCAGAGCACTGATGGAGTTACCAGAGTCACCGCCACAATGAGGATAAAACAGCCCAGATGCCCAATCATCAGAGGGGATACCCACTCCTTCAAAGGGCTGCCATGAGTGCTCACCATCCTCCTCGTCCGAGTCAGATGCATCCTCCAGAGCTGGCACAGTATCTGACGCATAATCTTCCTCATCCGAGTCAGAGGAATCACTGAGACCAGGCACACATCCGAGTCTAGATAGTGTGTGACAGGCCCAGGCATGATGGCGAGCAGCAACCCTTGCAGGTGTCATGAAACTGACATCAGAGCCACCCAGTGCATGCACATACTCGGGCAATGGGTGAGAAGAGAAGGCATGTTGAAAGGAAACCTGCTCAACACCATACACCACATAGGCATCTGGTGTGGTTCCAGAGGTATGATCTTCTGGATCCGAAGAGTCATCACCACGATGAGAAGAGCCTTCAGAGTCATAGCCACTGTGATCTGAACCGTCACTGCCACCAGACGAGGAGTCAAAGTCCCAATCATCCTCATAACCATATCCCAGCAAGGTCCAGAAGTCCTCAACCGCCTGCACCGTGTCCCGAGTGACCATGCTGAGCAAAGTCACCCATGACTGCAACTTCTCAAAGGACCCTCGCACCATGACCGGCTCCTTCTCAATCAGACGCTGCAGTAGACCGTGCTGCTCCGCCACAAGGTGCTTGGCACACTCCATCTTCACTTGGCACACCACTCTGCCAACAGCAGGAAAGTGATGATCCTCCAGCACCTTCAATGCCCTGTCCGACACTTCCACAGAGCCACCCATGAACATACTATGCACACCTTGGACATCCGTGGTGTACCATGGCTGCCTGGGGGATATCTGATATCCAGTCCCAAGATGCTGCTCCCTTCCTGCTTCCCACAGGGCTTGGGTAGGCTCAAGCTTCCTCCCAAGGAGGGCCGTGCACAGAGTGTCAATGTACACAAACGAGTCGTACACTGGAGCCACCGGAAAGTACTTGTGCTTGTTCAACAAGAACCGATGCTTGTTGGGCACATAAGGGTGTGACCTCTTACCATGCTTCTTCAATGCAGAGTGCCCTCTCACAGACCTCCACCGACAGACACCACTCACAGATTGGCCCTCTTCTCCAACTGGGAAAGAATTCTCAGAAGATGTAAGTCCACCCAGAACTGCATAGTAGTTGTACAGGGAGACACCAGCATAGTCTTCCCCAATGTAACCAGAGATAAACTGGGGCATGTCCTCAGAGAAACAGGTAACCACACTGTCCAGCTCACAGATTGCATACAGAGCCTCCCCAGAAGCATCCACACCAGGGTCCTGCTGAGCTTCAGTGACAGCAGCCGCACGATTTGGTAGCTTCCCATGCTTCTGGTAGTCCTGGACCCTCTTCATTATCGCGTCCCTCCTCTTGGGATTCTTCTTGAGGAACTCCTCCCGCTTGCCCTCGTTAGTCACAAAACACTCCTTGGACGAGTGCCCAGTCATATGACATATGGGGCACGGAACCTTCTTGAGCATCACAGTACGTTTCTGCTCCTCCTGCTTGCGCCTGTCCTCCACGATTCCAGCACCCGTCTCCGTAGCTGCCGCTGAAGTAGCTATAACGTTGTCGAAGTGGTCACA